>APFE030828744.1:29454-87054 GCA_000404065.3 Pinus taeda | reverse complement strand
GATATGATCTGCAATAGAAAAAGAATTGAGAGAGTCTTAGAAGATAAGGAAAAATATAGCGAAGGAAGGAAGAATGTCTTGAAGGAATGAATCTCTAAAATTACTCCTTGTTCAGACCACACATGTGATTATTTTGTAGTCTTTTTGGTTTCCACAGGTTCAAAAGTTGCAGAAAGGTAGCATACCTAGTTTGAGGGTTGATTTTCTTGATTGAGGAAGGATTGTGTTATTGGTGGCTGGCTTGGTCTTGGTGGAAATCTTGTTTTGGGTCTTAGGTCTTGGAAGTCTCATTTGAAATGATTTTATAAGAAGAGAAGTTCTTTTGGTTTTTCCCTTTGGAAGGGTTTTGCCCTAGCTTGGAGCCTATTTCTGGTGTCTCTCTTTCTTTTGTTTGTGATTTTTTGGAAATTATCTTGACGATAAGAACATAAGAATCAAAAGAAGAAGTAATATAGAATCACAAGTAATTGTCAAGAAAAGAGAAATCAATTTAATAAGAAATACTAACTACTGCCCTAATGATTTCTCAACACTGTCTAGGCCGAGAGAAGGAAGGAAAAGCTTCTAAAGTCTGTGCTTGATCCAAGTGCTATCCAATGGTAAAGGAGGAGGCTCGAGAGCATGAAAGAGGCATACAAAGCCTTAGATATCTATGTTGTTGAGGAATAATCTCCTTTGGAAGATTGCAGAGGGTTTTTGTGGTCTAACCATGACCTAAAGGGAGGCCAAATTAGCCTTAGTGTGGTACAGTGAGAGCAGATTGGTATAGGAAGAAAGTCAAGGGAATTCAAACTATGTTTCGACAAGTATTATCTAGGAGATTTTCTGTTGAGTGTTGTGGTTGAGGTCTTTCCAACAAAGAAGTGTTGGACAACCTGTTTTGAAGTCTATGTGTAGTCACTTTGATGAAGTAAAAGGAATATGAGTTGAAAAAGTATTTGAGCCTATGTACGTGAGGATGGAGTAGCAAATTCACTATAAGAAGGCTGATGTGTCGAGCTCAAGTGTGCAAGGCTTTTGGAGTAGTCAAATACCTTGTGAGAAGCTTGATGTGCAAACGTGTTGGAGGAGAAATAATTCTAAGTATAAGTGGCAAAGGAGCTACTAGGTGTTCAATACAAGTGAACTGAAAGGGCCATGGTCAAGTGATTCTCCAACAAGTAAGTCAAATTTTTCTTGTTCTTGGGTAGATTGAGAGTCGAACATTATTGATCTCAATTCATAGTTTTCCTTGTATTAGGACTAATTATAAGGGTCATGATCCCTGCTATGGGACCCCTATGTTTGTTATATTAAAGTTGTAATATAAAAATGTTTTGGGTCTGAAAAATATTGTATACCTTGTTGATTCACTGTCGTTACATTTCCACTATGCAAATTGCATGGAGTTGTGAGTATTTCAGTGTGTTTGTGATCATGTTTTAGACATGGTCCTGATTCTCAAGTGCTAGGAAAAATCAACACCCTTAACCATTATATCATATAGGTTTTTGTGGATTGTCCTCAACCATTGCATCCTATGGGTTTTACATTGGTTTGCCCTTAACAATTACAACTCTTAAGTGGTTTCAATTTACCATTTGAAACATTATTAAGGAAGGACCATTTCTTAGGGATGTCATTGTACATGGATTCATTTCTTTTGCATTTCAATTTTTGAACACATGATATTTGTTTATTTTTACCTTGCTTCTTTATTCTTCATTCATTCATTGCTTGCCTCACTCTTTATGTCCATTTTCCTATGCCATTTTCTTTGTTACTTCATAGTTTACAATCCTTATCTCTTTTCTCTTTAATATGCATTTTCTGTTTGCTTCTTTTATTCATGGCCAAGAATTTACCTTTTGCTTCTTTTGTCTTTAATTTTCATCTTGTTCTTGATGTTTCCTTCATCGTTCTTATTCTTGCATCTTATTTTGTTCATGTTTCATGTACTTTCCTCTACCATCTTCTTCTATCTTGAAGTATATATCTTCTTCTCTCTTCATCTTCTTTCATCTCACTTTTGCTACATCATCTCTGTCAAATTTTGGCTCTTTTTCTTTAGGATTATATTTGATACTTACTTTGAATATTTAATTAGGAGTTTTTTTGCTACTTTATATCTTTATCATGATATTATTTATGTCTTCATCATATTTTTTTTGGTACTCAATGACTCCTACAAACAATTTCTAATAAATTTGTCTAATGTTGAAATGGCCAGTTCCAACATAGACTCAAACTTGTGACAATGGTTAGGTAAACAAAATGTCATGATAATGATTACTCAATGCTTTCAAATAGACCTACATCCATGTTGTATTTTTTATTTATTTATGACATGAGAATTTCTAAATACTTGACTTGATTTTGATTTTGATTTTGATAACTAGAATCTTCCAACACACACTTGGACTTGACTCTGAATTTTCTCAAGGTCTATACTTTCAACAGGATTTTAATTTATATTTAACATTGAATTATGAGACTTTGGGTCCACACTCTTTAAAAAAATCCATTGCATCAATAGCCTTTCAATCTTGAGAAAAAAAATATATTGAAAAATGACTTCAATTTTAATACCTTACATCAATGTATTGCATACACCATTTACCAATCACAACATGGCCCATGTAGGCATTAAAGTTTTCCACACACGATGTGATTGTGATCATGCTCAAAAAAACATGTGAGAATCAATACTTTCCAAAACTCACCCATATCCCTATTTGTAATGTGGACACCAAATCTTATCATAAAACAATAAATTATACCTTTATCAAGTGAATGCTACCACACCCATTTCTTCAATCAATGATTTTTTTTGAATCACTTTTATTTTTCCCGGTGTGAAATGGGATACATGGAGGCATTTCTCCTTTGAAAAATTCACCTAAAATTATGTATCATAATTTGAATACATTTAATAACATTTCAACATACTCCATTATTCACAACATTAGGTTAGAGTATAGGTTTTCATATGAAAAAGCATTAATTCCTAAATACCAAATGCTGATTTGTGTTTGTCATTGTAGAAGAATTCTCATATTAATCTGATACTTGAACAGCTATTTGCAACTTTAATCACTAAATTAACTCCCAATATTCCATCCTCTTCTACTAAAGATCTGAATTGTCGAGTTCCTTAAGGGATTAAAGAGTATATATGTCAAAAAATAATAAAAATTATCTCTGGTTTAGGAAGAGAATCAACTATGATTATCCAACCTTAGTAACCCAAAATCCTCATCAAGCTAACTATCATTCATCCCACACTTATTTAGCAATAATGATCTCCTGTACTTGAATTCCCATGCCTCAAAATGAAAAAATCATACTCTCAATCGACACGTGAACATATTGTGTCATAATTGGAAATTTCAAATTCAATCTTCTCATATTCCAAATCAATGATAACAATGATTAAAACACAATTACATCATGTGTAGGAAATACCTAAATTAAACAACTCTCGTTCTTTATTTAATTAATTAAAAAAAATAAAACAAAAAAACAAAACAAAAAACAAAACAAAACAAAACAAAACAAAACAAAGCAAAACAAAACAAAACAAAACAAAACAAGAAAACCACACACATTTTTCAATAGACTTGATCAAGTTTCCTTCAATCTATTCACCATTTGTCTCATTTGGAGATTTACATGCCCAATCACATGATCCTTCACATCTCCACATGTTGTTCCTTAATTTTGGCCCCTTCTTAATAGTAGTGTTCCCATCTTAAAAAGTTGATTACCCTCACAACATGCACTTCTATCTCCCTTAGACTCATGGTAGTTCTCCATGGTGTCTGTATCACAAATTTATTCTCTAAAGACAACCTCTCATAGAGGAGAAACATATTTGTCTTCATAGCATCAACAACTTTTCATCTTAGCTTTGATATTCATAGCATACACATTCATAGTATAGTTCTTTTCTTCATTGTGAGCATCATGGCTCTAACACCAAATGTAGGTTTTAAAAATTAGAACAAATACATACAAGCATATATCAAGCAAGGGACATTGGTAGTTTACACTCAAGAAAACCCCAAAGGTAAAAAATCCATTAAATTAAACCATTCCCGTGTGTGTTTCTATTATATAGTTTTTTCCTTCATATAATAATTGGTGACCATAACAACCATGCCACAATTGAATATTTAGCTCAACCATATGCATAACTATCTCCAATAGTATTTCCTTAAATATTCCATGAATATCTCAACCTATCTTCATCCCTAACATCTCTCTTTTCTCCTCATGTTTGATTCTTATGTAGACTTCTATGCTTGGTCTACTTCATTACAAATTTTTCATATACTTTAAACATTATTCTTGATTCACAAGTAGGATTTATCCTTCAACATAGTGTCACCAAATAGTTTATAGAGGTAGATAAATATCATTGTCTAAAAATTGTGAACCAAGGATTTTTTAAAGTAGTTGAGAGGGTAGAAAAAGGATTGGGCATCATCCTATTAGTAGTGTAGAAGAATTAAAAGTAAAATCCTTCATAAAGAATTCAATCAAAATTATTTCAAACTCTTCACATGCATTCTCTAGAGCTAATCATTATGAATTCTTTCAAATAATTGGCATACATTCTCTCAAACTCAAGTAGTCATTCTTTCAAAAACTTGGAAGAATTACCTAGAGCTACTAAATGGCCACATATGTAGAAAAATAACCATTTTGAATTATTCTTACTTGTTGGGGAAACATTTATCTAAATATGACTTAGTCATAGGTCCCTTCCATGCCTAGATGTGTTACAATTAGGTTGAGTTCCTTCATTGTGTGATGGCTTGGAATCATAGAGATACATCTAACTAAGTGTTGGGGTCAAATACAACATAATAATGAGGGAAAAACATAGTGTATGGTTGAATTATTTGATATATGGTTACTTTCTCCATGCCAATTAAGAAACCAATACCCATGATAATTGTTATCCCGTTTTTCCTTAATAGATCAACAATGGAATTGGACCATTAATCTATTATCATAATATCTACCATGGGAAGTATTAATATGTCATCATCATCGCCAATATATAGCTTAACTTCCACTTAACTCTTGATCATTTGACTTGAATAAAGGATATCTCCTCTTAGTTTTCTCCTCATTTTCATCCTCTTCACCTTTATTATAGTCATCCATCATTGTTATCACCATCATTTTATGTGTGTATGTGTCTTCACAGGCACACATGTATGTATGTAAGCCCCAATGCTTAGCTCAAGCAATCATGATCTAGAGGTGAGATCTCTCACACAAAATTTGGCAAGGTATTGATCCTCTTTGGGTTAGGCTCCATAATTAGGGCCAATGGTTTTCCTTTTTTTACCATCTATTGATCATGGTGAAGTACTCTAAGGGGTTTCCTTGGAAAAAAAAACACTATAAACACATCATACAAAAATACATAAATATATACATATCTGTGTATGTTCACACTCTTTCACACACACATAGGCATGTGTGTGTGTGTGGATGTGAACATACACATATATGTATATATTTATGTATTTGTGTGTGTATTTATAATTTTTAGTTTCCAAGGAAATCCCTTAGAGTACTTCACCATGTTCAATGAATGGTAAACAAGGCAAACCATTGGCCCTAATTATGGAGCCTAACCCAAAGAGGACCAATACCTTACAAAATTTTGAGCTAGAGATATCACCTTTAGCTCATGATCACTTGAGCTAAGCATAAGGGCTTACATACATTCATGTGTGCATGTGCACACACACACACACACAAAATGATGGTGATGACAATGATGGATGATAATAATAAAGGTGAAGAGGATGGCAATGAGGAGAAAACTAAGAGGATATATCCTTTATTCAAGTCAAATGATCAAGAGTTAAGTGGAAGTTAAGCTAGATACTGATGATGATGATGATGATGATGGCAAAACAATAACTCCCATTGTATATCTTATGATGATAGATCAATGGTCTATATATGAGTGTGTATTTATGTATGTGTGTGTGCAATTTTTTTTTTCCAAGGAAAACATTCAAACTACTTCTCCATGATCAATGGATGGTAAACGAGGTAAACCATTGGTCCTAATTATGGAGCCTAACCTAAAGAGGATCAATACCTTGCCAAAATTTGAGGGAGAGATCTCACCTCTAGCTCATGATCACTTGAGCTAAGCATCAGGACTACATGCATGCATGCATGCACACGCACACACAAAATGTTGGTGATGCCAGTGATGAATGACAAAAATAAAGTTAAAGAGGATGATAATGAGTATAAAAATAAGGGGATATCTCCTTTATTCAAGTGAAATGATCAAGATTTAAGTGGAAGTCAAGATAAATATTGATGATGATGATGACATATCAATAACTCCCCTAATATTATGATGATAGAGCAATGGTCCATTGATATATTAAGGAAAAAGGGGATAAGAGTTATCATGGGAATTGGTCTCTTACTTGGCATGGGGAAAGTAACCATTATTAAGTTAGGTGGAAATATCATTTATTCAAGTCAAAAGATAAAGGGCTAAGTGAAAGCTAGGCTAGATATTCACAACGTTAATGACAATTAATCAATAATTCCCATGATAAATCTTAAATAATAGATTATTGTTCCCTTTCAGTTATTGATCTATTAAAAGGGGGGATAATAGTTATCACAAGAATCAGTTGGTCAATTTCCAGGGGAAAAGTAACCATTATGAATTTAGGAGGAAATCTCTTTTACTGAATTCAAATGATGAAGATATAAGTGGAAGTTAGACTAGATATTGATGATTATAAACAAATAATTCCCATGATTACACTTATAGTAGAATGTCATTGATTCATTTATGTTTTGATCTATTAAGGAAAGTGGGGATAAGGGCTATCATGGGAATTAGTTTGTCCATTGACATGGACAAAGTGGCCATTATGAAAGTAGGAGGAAATATCCTTTATTCAAGTCAAAAAATTAAGAGCTAAGTGGAATCTAGGATAGATGATGATAATGATTGTGGATAAATAATTCCCATTACAAATATTACAACAATAGACCAATGATTTATGTCTATTATTGACCTATTAAGGAAAGAGAGGGTAAGAGATATCATAGGAATTAGTTGGTATGACAAAGTAACCATTATGTATCAGGTAGGAAATATCCTTTATTCAAGTCAAATGATCAAGAGCTAAGTGGAACTTAGGAGAAATGATGATGATGATGACCTATAAATAATTCTCATAATATATCTTGCAAAGATAGATCAATTATCCCTTTACATTATCGATTTATTATGGAATGGGGGATAAGAGCTATCATGGAATTAGTTGGTCAATTGATGTGGGTGAAGGAACCATTATGAAACACAGAGGAAATCACATTTATTTGAGTAAATCAATAAACTAAAAAAATTGCATGCCTATTAGCCAAACTAGATACCAAGGAAAACTTAAAGATCAAATGACATTGTCTCCAAATTTAGTGAACTAAGGGCACTAAGAAAATATTATTTTTACAATTTCAAGGCAACTTTATAGGAATTTATATCCAAAGCATTGACTCAAGGATGAACAACCAAGCTAATATGACAATACCTAATTAGGGTCACCAACAAACATGATATTATCTCAAATTATAGAACCATTATCCTAAAATAAGATTCATAGGTAATTGGCCTATTAAGTGAAGGAGGGACAAGATCTCTCATGGTAATTAGTTGGCCATTTGACATGGGTGATGGCACCATTATTAACTTGGCATAGAATAATAACAATAATCTTAAATACAGAGATTCCCCTATCCCAACAATTTCATTCCTGCATTTACCAACATATATTTTCAAATGTATTATCATGAACATCTATATCCTAACTTCATTGATTTGTATTCATCATGAAATTTATCAAGGGGACAAGAATAAAAATATCCAATATACAAATATTTAAATGTATTCATATCCACTCCTAATTATAATCCTTTGGGGATGAGAGCAATTTCAATTTCAATTAGAGTGATGAATTTGAGGATGATGATGATTACAATGATAAGAATGAGGATGGCAATGATGGCAAAGAAAATGAAGATGATTATGATGAAAATCACGAGACCAATGAACATTATGTTAATGATAATGATGAAGTTTAAGCTTATGATGATGATGATGATTACAATGATGAGGATGATGATGAAAATGATGGAAAAAAAATGAAGATGATTATGATGAAAATCATGAGACCAATGAACATTATGATAATGATAATGATGAAGTTTAAGATTATGATGATGATGATGATAATAATGACTAGGATAAAAAAAGGAGGGATAACAACTATCATGGGAACTAATTGGTAATTTTTCATGGGAAAAAGAACCATTATGAAATGTGCATGAAATATCCTTTATTCAAGTTCAATGATTAAGTAATATAAGGGTGAAAAACATTTTTATGGTACCGTTAGACATTGGCATGTTCGAAAACTAATCTCCTAATTGACATTCCTTTCCCTCCAATAATTTTATTCATGAAGACCAATTTTATAGTGCGACTAGACAAGTTTTAGTTTGAAAATCATTTTTTTTGACAAAGTAATACTTAAAAGAGAAAACAATATTTCTATTTGAGATTAGCATATACTATATTATGCCTATGAAAGCTATTTAATATAGTCTTGTCCATGCTATAGGTATCCTCCTTATATCTTACTTATGCCATGAATTCTTTTGTCAATTGCAAAACACTATTTATCTTTCTCTTCTTCATGTAAACCATTACTTTTTCTACAAATAAGAAACAATGCTAAACATCCATACCACATGTATCCCAAAGAAATAGCTGCAACTCATCTATTAATAATGGCCAAAATCTGATACAATAGTGTCTCTGATCACTAGTACAACATCCAACTAAGTCCAACCTCTGAAAAGAGTGAAGAAAGGGAAGGTATAGACATAGAAAAACCTCATCCCAATCTCAGGGGTTGAATCCATGAAAGGAGGACCCGTTCCACCAATATATGAGTTGATAGCTAGAGTATAGGGTGGTCAAAGTGACTCATCCCTAATTACATTGAAACGGACTCATTTGACTTGATGAAGTGTATTTACCTAATGTATTTACCCTTAGGTAATAGTAAAATACCATAATTACATTTACCATAGCAATTACATTAGTAAAAAGTTGATTTCCATAGGTAAAAATCAAATCTGGAGAAGAACAGTGAAAAATTAGGCAAACTGTCAAGTGCATAGTGCCATCTTCAGACCAACTCATAAATTATTTGGACAAGTCTATTATTGTATTCTTGGATTACATACTAATCTATTCCAAATCAAAGGAGCAACATGGACACCATTAGATGTTACCACTACAAGTACTGAGGGCACATCAAATGTATGCCAAGCTAATCAAGTAGTCTTTCTCCCCAAAGGAAATTCATTATTTGGGGCACATAAATTCAAAGGAAGGAATAGTAATGGTCATAAAGAAGATTGAAGCCATTGAGAAATGGTTGGCACCTAAGAATGTTTCAGAAGCTAGATATTTCTTGGGATTATCTAGATATTACAGGAAGTATAAAGCAGGATTTTGAAGGATTACTCATCCTATAACTTCTTTACAAATAAAGGGAAGTAAATTTGCATGGACAATATATTGTGAAGAGATATTTTAGTTGTTGAAGAATTTTCTTACAGGTGCACCAATATTAAGCATTGTAGATATAAATGAGTATTTTGTAGTGTGTACAAATGCATGCGAAGGGGGACTTGGTGGAATACTTACTCAGAATGGACATGTAATTGACTATGAATCAAGGAAATTGAAAGATCATGAAACTAAGAGGAACATATGATTTTAAAATTGTTTCCATAGTACACGCATTGAAGATGTGGAGGCATTATATAATGGGAAATAAATTTGAATTGAGAATAGACCATAGTGATCTAAAATATTTGAACAACCAAATCTAATTTCCAGAAAAACAAGATCGTTGGAATTTTTGAGTGAATATGACTTTGACATCAAGCACATCAAGGGAAAGGAGAACAAAGTTCTAGATGCACTCAGTACAAGGGAACATATTATACATGCTACAACCATTAGTGTGCATACTTCATATTTAAAAATCATTATTTTAGAGGTTGTTGCTATACATCAACATTACCTATAAATGAAAGAAAACATACACCAAGAATAAGTACCACATAAAATTAAGGAATATAAGCTACAGGGAGATGCCATACTTTTGCATAAAAGTAGAGTGTATCTTTCTAACTCTTGGGAATTGAGGAATCTAATTATAAAGGAAAACATAATGTTCCATATGCATGACAACTTGTTTATCAAAAACCAATTCCGACCATGAGAAATCAATATTTTTTGTTGGGAATGAAGAGGGATGTAAGTTATTATATTTCTAGATGCATGAAATGTTAGAGAATGAAAGTAGAGCACCAAGATGGTATGTTATGGCCATTGCTAATTTTGAGGTGTAAATGGGAAGCGGTAACCATTGATTTTATAACTAAATTTCCCATAACAAGAAGGAAACATAATTCAAATGGTGCTAGTGGATAAATTGACAAAGGTTGCTAATCTTATTCTAGTAAAACTAGGTCATAAGGAAACTAAAATGTCATAAATCTACATGAAGGAAATTGCTAGATTGCATGGAGTACCAAAGACAATTGTTTTAGATAGAGATCCAAAGTTCACTTCAAAATTTTCGAGGGGATTATTTAAGGGATTTGGTACAAATCTAAATTTTACAATAGCATATCATCCACATGTTGAAAATGCAACAAGAAAATATAGTTTTGACTTTTCCATGGTCAAACTAGATTAAAATTTGAATTTCTATTTCAGCAGAATCCTTGGATGTAGTTAATTGAGGTGACATGGCTCTTGTTACTCAGTTAACTCAGTAAATTCAAGTTGGAGAAGCTTGAGCTCAGTTCTTCAGATTGATTGCTAATTTGTAGCAATGTATTTTAGTTAATTTGAGTTATTGTCAGTTTAACTAGTTCTAACTGTCAGAAAAACTAGTGGAGGTCAAGTTGTGGAAGTGAAACTTCAACCACACTTAGTGATCAACCAGTTAACTGATAAATCAACCGAAAATAATTGTTACATGCAAAAAAATTGATTTACCTAGTTGAGATGGAGATTACAAGGTAGTGTACTATCAGTTGTAGCATATTCCCATGTGTATAGGTGGTGCATGCAATCAAAGATTGACTTAAGGCTATTGCGCAATTCCTTGGTGAGAAATTCCTGAAAAATAGGGGCAATTTCCCAAGGGAACAACACAAGGAAATAAGAGGTTGGGAAGGCTAGAAATTGGCTAAGTGTTTGGCCATTTTTAGTTAGTTAGGCAAAGGGATAAACTACACACTTACAGGGTGTGCCAAGGCTTAAGCACACATTGTATTTCTTATCTATTCTCTGATTAAGGCAATATAAATAATTAGGGGTTTTGAGCAGTTGCTTTCCCATAGATAAATATCAATGCATGTGTGATGTTTCATTTTGCATGTCTATGATTCTTGTTTTAGATGGTGAATTAACTTCCAATGATCAATAGAGTAGGTTCAAGTCTTATGATTTAGTAAATTGCATGAGAAATATTGAATCTACACATTAATTTATAGATGGTATCAGAGTTGGAATCACTGTAGAGAAAATATTTCGTTGTCATTGCAGGAGATTTGAGTTTGTAGATTAGGTTGAAGGTTTTCTTCAAGAATGAGAAGATGGATTTCAATGGACTAAGGCTTGAGTATTCCCTTGAGGGAAACTCGAATTATGTTGCGTGGAAGAACCACATGGAGGATAATAGGTTGAAGGAATTCACAGATAATGATATTCCAAAACCAACAACATTTGATGCAAGGGATCTAACATAATTGAAGAAGTGTGTTGCTTAGGTGAGGAGGATCATACTGGAGGGAGTATGAGCCCATATTGTCTCTAATATCCATAGGAAAGAAAATCCGTATGCATGTGGAAAGTGTTGATAGATTTGTTCCAGAATAGTAGTGACCACAAGAAATTAGCACTCAAGGACAAGCTTTAGAATATCAATACGCAAAGGAGCGAGACAATTCCAAAAAAATTGAGTAGGTTCACACATTGTCGTGATGAACTTGTTCAAGTTGGTGTTAATATAGAAGAGGATGATTTGGTGAGCCTATCCCTTCTAGGCATTCCCAAGAGATGACACAACTACCAAGATTCGGTGAATGGGAGGGAGACACTACCAAATTGGGAACGATTGTGGTATGATTTGGTATAGGAGGAGATAAGGCGAAACACCAGAGATGAGACCTCATCCAAGGGTGAGGATGAGGAGAAATATTCCTTGGTTGGAAAAGAAAAGAAAGGGAAAGGGAATAAATCCAAATCCAAAGCAGGTTTGAGTCAAGTGGGCAAGAAGAAAGACTTGTCCAGAAACAAGTGCTTTTATTGTCATGATTTTGGGCACTACGCAATGAAGTGTCCACACAAGAAGGCAATCAAGAAAACCGCAAAAGGAGTAATAAGTGAAGCCTTGGCTTCACAGTTCGAGCTTGATTTTACCCTTATTTCATGCATGGCAAGCACATTGATGGGTAGTGTGTGGCATAAGGATAGTGGTGCCTCGTTCCACATGACGGGGAATAAAGAATTTTTTAGTGACTTGAAGAAGGATCTCCATACGCACATAAATATGGGAGATGATGGAAGGTATAACACGACCAAGTCTGGCTCCCCTCTCAGGCTCAACGATGTAATGTTTGTACCGGGTCTGGAGAAGAATCTAGTTTCCGTAGCTATGTTGGAAGACTGTGGCTATGACGTGATATTCAACAAAGGAAAGGATTTTCTAAGACACATCGCCACTAGACAAGAGAAGCAGACCGACTTTGAGTGAAGAACATCTACAAATTAGATGTGGAATATTATGCAGCATTGAGCACAAAAGCAGAGAAGGTGTAGAGTCGAGATGCCAACGAATTATGGCATAAATTACTTGGCCATTTATATCATGGTACTTTGAAGATCATGCAACAGATTTCTATAGGCCTTCACAAAGGAGCATTAGAGTAGCGAGATTTATGCAAAGGGTGTACGTTGGGGAGGTACAAAAAATCCACCTTTAATGATCAGGATATCAAGGCGCATGCAGTCCTTGAAAGGATCCATTCTGATGTTTGTGGACCCTTCTCGACAACCTTCACTACCAAGAACATGTATTATGTTATATTTGTAGGTGATTTCTCAAAGAAGTGCTGGATCTACTTCATGCAAAAGAAAGACTAGGCATTCTCCAAATTTGTTGAATTTAAAGCACTTATTCAGAAAGAAATAGGAAAGAAGGTGAAGGCTCTCGGGAGTGATAATGGAGGTGAGAAAATGTCGAATGAGTTTAAAATTTTATGTGCAAAGGAAGGCATTTGATGGGAGTTGACAACACCCCATAACCCAAAAAAAATGGGGTGGCTGAGAGGAAGAACAAAAGTAATGTGGGAGCAACAAGGGAAATGTTGCATGAGTAAGGCATACCACTACACTTATGGGCTGAAGCATGAAACACAATGGTCTATTTGAAGAATAAGAGTCCTCACATGATTCTTGGCATGAGTACCCCAAAGGAAGTTTTTTCAGGGAAGAAACCAGATCTGTCACACTTCAAGATCTTTACATCATCATTTTACTTTCGTGTTTGTAGGGAAACAAGGAAAAAGATAGAGCCAACATCAGAGTTGGGCATATTTGTGGGATACACATAAATAACTCACAACTATCATGTGTACTTTCCATCCCTCAGGATGAGAATGGTTAGAAGGAATGCAAAATTTGATGAGAAGAATGCAATGAGGTGTTCTCTCGAGAGGGAGCTTCAGTTGAAGCCTGATCAGGAGCCTTTGGACCCAAAGGAAGAACCTAAAGAATTTATGGAGCAACCATAAGTAGAGGAGCAAAGAGTGAAGGAATCCACTCAAGTAGAGACATCTAGAGAAGGAAGGAAGCAAACCAAGGAAGCTGACAAATTATTGCATTATGCTAGAGAGAATGTGGGAGCACCCACATCACAAGCAGGAAGAGGAGGTCACTAGATCAGTACATTGGATACATGAATCTGATGAGTGAGCTTGTAGATATTGAGCCATCCTCATTTGAGAAAGTTGTGGAGCAACCAGTATTGCTTGATGCTATGGTAGAGGAATATGATTCCATCGTCAAAAACAACATTTGGGGAGTGGTTCCAAGACCAGTAGACAAATCAGTGGTTGGTTCGAGATGGATTTACAAGGTAAAGCATGTAGTAGATAGAAGCACAGAGAAACAAAAGGATAGATTTGTGGCCAAGGGTTTCTCTTAAGTTGAGGGAATTGACTATGAGGAGACCTTTGTTGTAGTAGAAAGGTACACATCCATTAGGTAAATTCTAGCACTATCAACACCGATGGGGTAGAAGATCCACCAGACGGATGTGAAGACATCATTCCTCAATGGAGTTATTGAGGAGGATGTGTATATTGAGCAGCGGGAGGGGTTTGAGACCTTTGACAGAGAGTTGCATGTGTGCAGACTCAAGTGAGTGTTGTATGGACTCAAGCAAGCACCCCGCACTTGGTACACCAAGATCAACAACTATCTTACTGGGTTTGGCTTCACCAAAAGTGAAGTAGATGAAAACATTTATCACGTTGTGGTTGAAGGTAAATTATTGATTATTGTGTTGTATGTAGATGATTTAAATTTAACCGGTGATGAGAAGTTGAGCAGTTCTTGCAAAGAGGATTTTATAAGAGAATTCGAGATGAAGGACATGGGACTCATGCATTACTTTCTTGGTTTGGAAGTATGGCAAGGAGATGGGGAACTGTTTGTCTCTTAAGGAAATTCTGATAATGATATATTGAAGAAGTTCCACGTGGAGAAGAGAAAACCCATGGAGACTCCTCTAGTAGGAAACTAGAGGAAAGAGGATGCTACTTCAGGTGAAGTAGTGGAGGCTACCATTTACAAGCGGCTTGTGGGTTCACTTATTTATTTGGTGAACACATGACCAAAAATGTGTTATGCATTTAAACAACTTAGTCAAGCAATGGTTAAGCCAATTAAATTGTATTGGAAGGCAACAAAGCATGTGTTGAGATACCTTAGAGGCACTATTTGAATTCATTTTTGGTACAAACAGACAGAGGGAGTGAAGTTGAAAGGCTTCATAGATGCAGATTGGGTGGGGAGTCCATCATACAGGAAGATCACATCAGGAGGAATTTTCAGTGTTGGGTCCGCCACAATTTTTTGGTACAATATGAAGCATAGATTAGTGGCACTCAACTCAACAAAACCATAATACATGGCTACAAGTCAAGCAACATGTGAGGCGATCTAGATGAGAACAATTCTTGTTGGGTTATTTGGTCAGATGATGGATCCTACTGTGATAATAATATTTGTATCAAACTCTTTGAGAATCATGTATTTCATGATCAATCCAAGCATATTGATGTCTGGTATCACCATTTACGAGATTGTGTGTAGAGGTAGATTAGGTTGTTGCAATACATTCTGATATAGGAACAAGATGCATGTATTTTGAGGAAGTATTTGTCAAGATGAAAATTTGAGTTCCAAAGGTGTAGGATAGGGGTGGTTAATAATCCATTCTTGTTGAGAGGGAGTTTTGAAAATTCAACAAGAAAATATAGTTTTGACTTTACCTTGGTCAAACTAGATTAAAATTTTAGTTTCTATTTCAACATAATGCTTGGAGGTAGTTAACTAAGGTGACATGGATCTTGTTGCTCAGTTAAATTAGTAAATTCAAGTTGGAGAAGCTTGAGTTTAGTTCTACATGATTGATTGCTAATTTGTAGTAATCTATTTTAGTAAATTTGAGTTAATGTCAGTTTAACTAGTTCTAACAGTCAGAAGAACTAATGGAGGTCAAGTTGTGGAAGTGTAACTTCAACCACACTTAATGATCAACCAATTAACTGATCAATCAACCCAAAATAATTGTTGCATGTAGATAGTTCGAGTTACCTAGTTGAGATGGAGATTCCAAGGCAGTGTACTATCAGTTGTAGTATATTCCCATGTGTACAGGTGGTGCTTGTAGTCAGAGGTTGACCTAAGGCTATTGAGCAATTCGTTGGTGATAAATTCCTAAAAAATAGGGGCAATTTCACAAGGGAACAATGCAAGGAAATAAGTGCTTTGGAAGGATTAAAATTGGTTAAGTATTGGGCTAGGTTCAGTCAGTCAGGCAGAGGGATAGACTATACACTTGTAGGGTGTACTCAGGCTTGAGAAAGCATTGTATTTCTTCTCTATTCTCTAATTAATGCAATATAGATAGTAAGGGGTTTTGAACAATTTCTTCCCTAGATAAATCTATGTGCATGTGTGATGTTTCCTTTTGCATGTCTATGATGTTTCCTTTTGCATGTCTATGATTCTATGAATTAAATTCTGCAGATCAATAGAGTAGCTTCAAGTCCTGTGATTTAGTAAATTTCATGAACAATATTAAATCTACACATTAATTTCTACATGGTATTAGAGTTGGAATCACTGTATAGAAAATATTTCGAAGTTTTCATTGTAGGAGATTCGAGTTTGCAGATTAGGTTGCAAGTTTTCTTTAGGATTGAGAAGATGGATTTCAATGGACTAAGGCTCAAGTATTCCCTTGAGGGAATCTAGAATTATGTTGCATGGAAATACCACATGGAGGCAGTGCTAGAGGGTAATGGGTTGAAGGATTTTATTGATAATGATGTTCCAAAACCAACAACATATGATGCAAGGAATTTAGCAGAATGGAAGAAGTGTGTTGTTAAGGCGAGGAGGATCATATTGGTGGGAGTACGAAACTATATTGTCTCTAATATCCATGGTAAAGAGACTCTTTATGCAATGTAGCAAACACTGTCATATTTGTTCTAGAATAGTAGTGACCACTGGAAATTTGCACTCAAAGACAAGCTTCGAGATATCAAGATTAAGAGGAACCAGACCATTCCACAATATCTGAGCAGGTTCACACAGTGTCATGATGATATTAGTTAAGTTAGTGTTGCTATAATATAGGATAATTTAGTGATCCTAGCCTTTCTAGGCCTTCCCAAGAGTTGGCACAACTACCAAGATTCGACAAATGGGAGGGAGAAGCTACCAAATTGGGAACGATTATGGTCCAATTTTGTATAGGAGTAGATAAGGAAAAACACCAGAGACAAGACCTCATCCAAGGGTGAGGATGAGGATAACTATGTCTTTGATGGAAAGGCAAAGAAAGGGAAAGGGAAGAAATCTCAATCCAAAGTAGATTCGAGTCAAGGGGGCAAGAAGAAAGACTTGTCTAGAATCAAGTGCTTTCATTGTCATGAATTCAAGCACTATGCAACGAAGTGCCCACACAAGAAGGAAATCAAGAAGACCATAAGAGGAGCAATGGGTGAAGCCTTGGCTTCACAGTTCGAGCTTGATTTTACCCTGATTGAATTCATGACAAGCACAATGAAGGGTAGTGTGTGGTATTTGAATAGTGGCGCCTTGTTCCACATGATGAGGAACAAAACTTGGAGGAGAAGATTATCCAGATTCACATCAATATAGGAGATGATGGAAGGCATATCGCGACCGGTATTGGTATAGTTACTTTTCATAGGGAGTCTGGCTCCCCTCTCAAACTCAAGGATGTGATGTTTGTACAAGGTTTGAAGAAGAATCTAGTTTCCGCAACTGTGTTGGAATATTGTGGCTATGATGTGACATTCAACAGAGGAAATGCATTCATGAGATACATCAACATGAGACAAGTGAAGCAGATCAAGTTTTGAGTGAAGAAATTCTACAAATTAGATGTGGAAGACTATGCAACATTGAGCACAAAATTAGAGAATGTGCAGAGCCGAGATGTCGACAAATTATGACATAGAAGACTTGGCCATTTGCATCATGGTGCTTTGAAGATCATGCAACAAATTTCTATAGGCCTCCCCAAAGGATCACTGGAGCAACAAGATACATGCAAAGGGTGTATGTTGGGGAAGTACACAAAATCCACCTTTAATGGTCGGGACATCAAGGTGCATGTAGTCCTTGAAAGGATCCATTCTGATCTCTGTGGACCCTTCTTGACAACCTCTACTACCAAGCACATGTATTATGTTATTTTTGTAGATGATTTCTGACAGAAGTGTTGGATCTAATTCATGCAGAATAAAGACCAGACATTCTCAAAAGTTGTTCAATTTAAAGCACTTGTTGAGAAAGAAATTGGAAAGAAGGAGAAGGGTCTCAAGAGTGATAATGGAGGCGATTAAATGTCCAATGAGTTTAAAAATTTATGTGCAAAGGAAGACATTTGATGGGAGTTGACAGCACCCCATAACCCACAACAAAATGGGGTGGCTGAGAGGAAGAACACAAGTATTGTTGGAGAAACAAGGGCGATGTTGCATGACCAAGGCCTACCACTGCACTTATGGGTTGAAACATGCAACACAACGACCTATTTGCAGAACATGAGTCCTCATAGGATTATTGGCATGAGTACACCAAAGGAAGCTTTTTCAGGGAAGAAACCAGATGCGTCACACTTCAGGATCTTTGTATCATCAATTTACTGTCATGTTTCCAAGGAAGCAAGGAAAAATCTAGTGCCAACAAGGGAGTTGGGAAATTTGTGGGGTACACAAAAGAACCTCACAAATATCTTGTGTAATTTCCATCCCTCAAGATGAAAGTGGTTAGAAGGGATACTGAATTTTATGAGGAGAAGGAAATGAGGTGTTCTCTTGAGAGGGAGCTTTAGTTGCAGTTCGATCAAGAGCTTTTGTCTCCAAAGGAAGAACCTTAGGAAGTTATGGAGAAACCAAAAGCAAAGGAGCAGAGAGTGGAGACATCCACTCAAGTAGAGACATCTAGAGAAGGAAGGAAGCGAACCAGGGAAGCTAATAAATTATTGCATGATGCTAAAGAGAATATGGGAGCACCCACATCACTGCGTAGACAGAGGAGGTCACCGGATTGGTACATTGGCTACATGGCTCTGATGAGTGAGATGGTAGAGACTTAGCCATCCTCATTCGAGGAAGCTCTAGAGAAACTAGTATGCGTTGATGTTATGGTAGAGGTATATAATTTCGTCATTAGAAACCGTGTTTAGGAAGTGGTCCCAAGACCAATAGATAAATCAATGGTTGGTTCGAGATGGCTTTACAAGGTAAAGCATGCAAAAAACAGAAGCATAGAGAAACACAAAGCTATATCTATGGCCAAGGGGTTCTCTCAGGTTGAGGGAATTTACTATGAGGAGACCATTTCTATAGTATAAAGGTACTCATCCATCAGGTTAATTCTAGAACTATCAGGACAGACGAGGTGGAAGATCCACCAGATGGATGTGAAGACATCATTCCTCAATGGAGTTATTGAGGAGGAGGTGTATATTGAAAATCCAGAGGGGTTTGAGACCTTTGACAGAGAGTCTCATGTGTGCAGACTCAAATGAGCATTGTATGGACTCAAGCAAGCAACCCGTGCTTAGTACACCAAGATCGACGATTATCTGATCGGGTTGGGCTTCACCAAAAGTGAAGCATATGCAAACCTTATCACATTGTGGTTGAAGGTAAATTATTGATTATTGTGTTGTATGTTGATGGTTTAATTTGAACTGATGATGAGAAGTTGATCAGTTCTTGCAAAGATGATTTTGCAAGATAATTCAAGATGAAGGACATGGGACTCATGCATTACTTTCTTGGTTTGGAAGTATGGAAAGGAGATGGCGAAATGTTTGTCTCTCAAGGAAAGTATGCCAATGAGATATTGAATAAGTTCCACATGGAGAAGAGAAAACCCATGGAGACTCCTCTAGTAGGAAACTAGAGGAAAGAGGATGCTACTCTAGGTGTAGTGGAGGCTACCATTTACAGACAACTTGTGGTTTCACTTATGTATTTGGTGAACACACGACCATACATGTGTTATGCAATTAACTAGCTTAGTCAAGCAATGGTTAAGCCAACCAAACGATATTGGAAGGAAACAAAGCATGTGCTGAGATACCTCAAAGGCACTACTCAATTTTGTCTTTGGTACAAATAGACAAAGGGAGTGAAGCTGCAAGGCTTCACAAATGCAGATTGGGTGGGGTGTCCATCAAATAGGAAGAACACATCAAGAGGATTTTTTAGAGTTGGGTCCACAACAATTTCTTGGTATAGTAGGAAGCATAGATCAGTGGCACTCAGCTCAACATAAGCAGAATACATGGATGCAAGTCAAGCAACATGTGAGGCGATCTGGATGAGAAAGATTCTTGTTGCGTTATTTGGTTAGATGATGGATCCTACTATGATTTACTGTGATAATAAGAGTTGTATCAAACTCTTTGAGAATCCTGTATTTCATGATCGATCTAAGCATATTGATTTCCAATATCACCATCTACAAGATTGTGCAAAGGCAGATTATGTTGTTGTAGTACATTCCAACAAAGTAACAAGATGAAAATATTTTGATAAAGGATTTTTCAAGATGCAAATTCAAGTTCCACAGGTGCAGGATATGGGTGGTTGATAATCCCTTTCTTTCTAAGAAGGAGTGTTGAAAATGTAGCAAGAAAATCTATTTTTGACTTTGCCTTGGTCAAACTAGATAAAATCTGAATTTCCATTTCCACAGAATCCTTTTAGGTAGCTAACTGAGGTGACATTCTCTTGTCACTCAGTTAACTCAGTAAATTTGAGTTGGAGAAGCTTGAGTTAAGTTCTACATGATTGATTTATGATTTTTAGCAATCTATTTTAGTTAATTTGAGTTATTGTCAGTTTAACTAGTTCTAACTGTCAGAAGAACTAGTGGAGGTCAAGTTATGGAAGTGGAACTTCAACCACACTAAGTGATCAACCAATTAACTAATCAATCAACCCAAAATAATTGTTGCATGCAGATAATTTGTGTTACCCAGTTGAGATGGATATTCCAAGGCAGTGTACTATCAGTTGTAGGATATTCCCATGTGTACAAGGGGTGCAAGAATTCAGAGGTTGACCTAGGGCTATTGCGTAATTCCTTGGTGAGAAATTCCTAAAAAATAGGGGCAATTTCCAAATGGAACAATGTAAGGAAATAGGAGCTTCGGAAGGCTTGAAATTGGCTAAGAGTTGGCCCAAGTTCAATCAGGCAGAGGGATAGACTATAAACTTGTAGGGCGTGCTCAGGCTTGAGGAAGCATTGTATTTGTTCTCTATTCTCTGATTGATGCAATATAGATAGGACAAGGTTTTGAGTAGTTGCTTCCCCTAGATAAATATTTGTGCATGTTTGATGTTTCCTTTTTCATGTCTATGATTTTTGTTTTAGATGGTGAATTAAATTCCGTTGATCAGTAGAGTAGCTTCGAGTCTTGTGATTTAGTAAATTTCATGAGCAATATTGAATCTACACATTAATTTCTACACCATAAACACATGGGTAGACAAAAATATTCAACCAAATAATTGAATACATGTTGAAAATGTTCGTGATGAATAAACCATCCTCGTGAGAAGATTACATTCATTTGGTTAAGTTTTCCTATAATAATGGGTATCAAGCATTGTTGGAGCAATGTTTTTAAGCATAATTTTGGGAGCACCACACAAAATAATACCACATAGAAAGGTCGGCCAAGGGTCGATGAGTGGGAAGTAGGGAACGTCATTACGTTTACTTGGTAGGGTGTTTCCCATGGTAATATGTTTCTCCCATATTGAAATGGGATTTTTGGTTCAACTTGTGCATAAACGTAAAACTATAAATAACTTAAGTAGTTAGTTAGAAAAGTAGCACTGAGCAAATCACTTGAGTGTGTATTTTTTTGAGACATGACCTCGTGTTGTAATGTCGATATATTAGGCTAGTGAGCCACAACATTTGGAATGTAATGAAGACTTTTTGGTGATAATAAAAGTATCTATTCAAGTTTATTTTATATGTTTGTGTTCTATGTGATGAATGGGATGATTTATCTGTTATAATTTCGTTGAATGTTTGGTAATAATCAATGTCGTGTGCAGAATGAGGTTATACCTCAATTTATTTTTATGGATAACAAATGTTGTATAATAGTGATAACATAGGATCAATGTATTCTACATCACTATAAAATTTTACCAATTCCTGTAATCCATCATAAGATGCCTCAAGTGAGACTTCACCTACTTGTAGGTGTTTCCAAAGGGCTTGTGTCTAAGGGGTGTTGTTGGCTAATTCATTCCAAATATAGATATACCCTATGTGCACCAACAAGCATCATTGAAGAAGAGTCCATTTGAAGATTTGTATAATAGAAAGTGCAATAGTCTAATGAATTGGGACAACCCAACAAACAATAGTACTTGTGCAAAAGTTGCTCAAGAAAATGGAAGAGAAGATGATTAATACTAAGTGGAACTTGAAAGCAACCCAATGAAAAAGGAAGAGTTAAGCATGTAAGAATAGGACATCCAGAGAATCCAAAGTGGGTGAGCATGTGCTTTTAAAGTGAAAAAAAAGAAAATCCCATTGAACTTGGGAAGTTGTACTAAGTTAGCTGCTAGATTTTGTGGTCCATTTGAGATATTGGATATAACAAGACCAATTGCATACATGCTTGCATTGTGTTCTTCCATGAAAGTGCATAATGTGTTTCATGTGTCTTTGTTGAAAAAGTATGTGTATTCTCTTAACCATGTCATTGTTTATACTATGATTTAGGTGGAGCCATAAGGAGACTTGCATGTACATCCAATGTGTATGTTGGACAAGAAGGTCATGGTGCTCCAAAACAAATCCATCTATAGGTAAAGGTCCAATAGACTAGCTACAACTCGAAAGAAGCAACATGGCATCTTGAAGATTCTATGTGGGAAGCATACCTACATTCATTTTTGAAATTTTGATGTAAAATTTTCATATATGTACACTTTTATGGTATTGATCGACGAGAATAGTGTTAAAATAAGGGGGAGGGGAATGTAATACCTAGGTTTTGATCGCTAGTTTAATAATGTATATGCGTACATGATGAAAGGACAGAGAGCCTAGATATGTAATGGTTTTAAATATCATTAATAAAATAAATCACCAACTATAGAGAGACACGAACAAGAGTAATCGGGGCTATGATCCTCCGAGAGTAGGGTAGTGAGAGAGGTTAGAATATTTTATTTTACTACACTTGTATTTGAAATAGTTGATAAAAGTTGGGTATGTGAGATTCTTAGTGAATCCATGTGGAATTATGAGAGCTTACATATTTAATGTCATCTTTTTCGATTTTTAGGCAACAATTGTTCATTGTTCATTACTCTTATTCACTTTGTGGTTCTAGCTTCTGGGGGGAGAAGAAGAATTCTATCTCTAAGAGCAACCATTGTTGATTGTGTGTTAATACTTGTAAATTCCATAGTATGCCCAAGTGTTGGTATGCATTGGCATTGTTGTTAAAACTATCCATGGTTAAGAGTATTTGGAGATTCTAACATTGATATTTCATGACCAATGGCATTGGATCCCTAGAGGGGAATATAATAGCCCAAGGAACTGCATTATAGAGAAATGTAACCTTTTTCTTGGGTTATGCAAGATGAAGGGTAAAGAGAACCAGAAGTTGATGTTGTCATGGGACTAGTTGAGAAGATGTGTGATTTTGACTACTATGTATAAGTGTGAACAAATAAATCTTGAGAGCTTATTTCCTCTGAGAGATAGAGTTTTCCTAGGCACACCTCCTTGTGGCATAAAGCTCAAGAGTAGCCTATTGTATAGAGTGAATGTGAAACAAAGCTTACAGTTTGGTGGAATGCCCAATATTTGCAGTGAGTTGGTGAATCTTTCATAAAAATAATTGTGTTATGTGTTCATTATATATTAAAGTATATTCCACTGTGCATTTTAATGGTTATCATTCTTTTGTTATTATGTATGCTTATGAGAATTTTCATGATATATTTTTAATGATCCTAGTTTATTTACATGAATTCTTGAATGCCATGCATTGTTTTTTTATTTTCTTAATTTAAACAAATGGCATCAGTAATTGAATTTTTCCTAGAAATTGTGTTTTTGAGTGTGCCCTAGGAACAAATACATTTTGGATTTCCCCTAGTACATCAAACTTCCAAGTTCATCCAATGGGTATTTTGGAAAGGAAGATCAAGGTGCCTTGGAATCGATCTGTCACCTTAGTGAAGGTGCACTAAACGAACCGTTAGCCTAAGGATGGTACTTGGGAGCATGAAGATGTCATGAAGGAAGAGCACCCTCATATTTTTCATTGGTTTTGATTGTGGATGTGTATATAATGCATTGAGGACAATACATAAATAAGGAGGGGAATGTAACACCCTCAAGATAAGCAATATGTATATTTAAACATTTTTTATTAAGTTGGTGAGCTAGGATGTGCAGGTGTGTTATGAGAATTTTTGGGGCCTACATGCCTATGTTTGCATGCTTTAAGGCCAAAGTGCCTATGTGATTTTAGGCCAAAGAGTCTATGCTATGAAAATCCAACGAGCCTAGCCATGTAAAAATGTAATTACGTTGTTATTTATAAAAATCACCATTGCTTGATACCAAGTCAGACAAGAGAGATGGGGAGCTAAGACTCCATAAGTGGGAAAGGGAGATTAAGGTTGAGTGATGGGTTTAAGCCAAGGGGCTAAGCGAAGTATTTAAAAATCTTAAAGCCGTGTTTTATCCTAAGTTTCCAAACGGTGGGGAAAGAAGCTTCTTGAGTTGCCACTTGTCAAAAAGGGCACATGCACATTAAAGTGGCAATTTATTGTAAATCCTATCATTCCTTCAATTATTTTCATTGGATTTTTCACTGACTATGGGACATTCTTTGGAGAGAGAGGAGTTTAAATTTATTGTGTTACCCTGTTGATCCTAAATGGATTTGGGTGTGCACTTCTCTTTGGGTTGCCTTGGGTTAGTTTAGATCCCTAGAGGAAGAAGTGTAGGCTTAGGTTTCCCTAGTGTGAGGCTTGGAGGGTGCTTGGAAACTCCTAAGGGTAGTTGGAACTCTTGGAGCCATAGAGATTTGAGACTCCTTGACCAATCTATGCTAGAGGCTTGGGGAATGGTGGCATAGCCTAAAGCACTGTGCATGCAAAGGAGGTGTACTACCTTGGATTGTGTAGGCTAATCAGGGATGAGAGACTATATGTTGGATATTGTTTGAGTTTGATACCTTGTCCTATTACCTCATTGGTGTGAACTATGTAGCTTAGTTGGCTTTAGGAATCCTTTCACCCTAGTGGAATCATAGCCCAAGTTGAGGTTGACCCATTGCTAAGAATATTGAAATACTTAAACTGAGTACAATCCCTGAGTAATTTTTAAAATTTAAATATCCCTAATAATTTTAACAAATTAAATACCCTTAAATTTCAAACCACATGTTAAATTTGACGTCAAACTAAATCACAAAAAAAACAAATAAAAAACTATATTTACGTGAAATCAGGAAATTGCCACTGATGTGAAATTCACATTATATTATGAATCAACCTTGATTGGAAAATGGTAGTTTATTTATATCATCTTGCCATCCACTTTTACAATAATAATTAGAACTGACATTGAGTGAAAATTGCTCATTAATTTATATTATCGTTTAATGTGATGACTGTATTAAAAGAGGAACTGATATTGATTCGAAGCTGGGTATTTTTATTATTTCAATAATTTATGAATTTTTAATTTTTATTTTATAATATATTATAAAAATTATTATAAATATAAATATAATGAAATAAAAATAATGATTGGTCCAAAGTTTTAAGGCATAAATTTTATCCAACATTTATTTCTAGACAGAAGACATAACTAGACCTCCTGCAAAGGAGGTGGTTTGCTAACCACCCCATCTTATTGAATTCATAACAACCACCCCACGTGTTATTGCACCATTAGGTGTTGTAGGTTGATATTTGCTTTGGTTGTTATATGTTGTTATTGTACCAGCTTGATATATATATTTTTTAATAGTTTGAAGTGATGCGTGGTTTACATGAATATTGAATGTAATAGTGGTGAAAATCGAAGATGGTTTTGAAATAATTTTAAAAATTATAATAAATAATAAATAATAGTTTATTAATAAAGTTTATTTTTCAAAATAGTTCACTAATAAAGTGTAATTTGATAAACGAGTTTATTATTTTTTTTTGGGATTTTTTTTAAAATTATAATGAGAATTTTTTTTAGGGTGGTTTATGGATATTGGGTAGCCGCTATATTGACAGGAAAAATCAAGGCAGATCAACTCGAAGGGATCTATTTGTCGGTCAAACTTGTTAGCCAAACAAGCACATCCACGGTCCACAGGAAAAATCAAGGCAGATCAACTCGAAGGGATCTAGTTGTCAGCAAAACAAGCATGGCCTAACCCCAAGGGTGGTTCATGGACATTGGGTAGCTACTACATCGACGGGAAAAATCAAGGCAGATCAACTAGAAGGGATCTACTTGTTGGCCAAACAAGCACATCCAGGGTCCACTGGAAAAATCAACTCGAAGGGATCTACTTGTCGGCCAAACAAGCACATCCACGGTCCACTGGAAAAATCAAGACAGATCAACTTGAAGGAATCTACTTGTCGACTAAACAAGCATGGCCTAACCTCAAGGGTGTCGAAGAGATTTAACCCCATAACCTCCCAACTAATAAAATACTTAATAACAAAAACTTAATAAACTAAACTAACCCTTTGAGATAACTCCTTTATAACTATAATAACATCACATAGTTATTATATCTAACACACCCCAATAAAATCGGTAAATTATACTAGAATCATAAATTTTGAATTATGTTTTTTAAACTGAATCATACATTTTGAATTTTTTATAAAACTGGTAAATTATAATAAAATCATAAATTTTGAATTATGTTTTTTAAACCGAATCATACATTTTGATTTTTTTTAATTGTATATATAAAACACTTTTAAAAATCAAAATAACAAGGTAAATGGTAAAGAATTGTGCGCAAATCAAATTTAATATGAAAAATGTTATATATAATTTTTTAATATTTTATTAGCACATTTAAGTGGAAAAAGTAATGAAGATAGGGGATAGATGATAAGTGTTCTATTCTTCATGGGAATTTTTAATAATCATTTATAAGACAAAGACATGTTGCAGTAGTGTAACCTTAATGCATATGTTCCAGGGGTTTGGCCTTGTTCTTAATATAAGGACACGCAACTCTAGAATAATTGATAATATTTTTTGTTTTTTTTTTTGTGTTTTTAATGGTAACTATTCACATGGTTTATGGAGGTCCGACTCAGATAAATGTGTATAATTTATATAAATATTATAAATTGTTTATTAATTACATTGTTAAAGTAGGGTAAATAAATTTTAGATTTGTTTCAAAATAGTATAATAATATTATTTATTTATTTATTTTTTAATTTTTAATTTTTTAATTTATTTATTTTTTAATTTTTTGGAAATTTTTTACAAAATATTATTCATTAATGTGAAGTGACTTACATATAATTGAAAGAGGTTTTTAAAGTTTCATAATTTAAAGGGTAGAATATTATTCATTAGTATAAAGTGATTTATATATAATTTGAAAGAGTTTTATAAAGCCTCACAATTCAAAGCGCTGGTTATTTTACAAAACATACCAGTTATAATAACATATTCAAGAAATTTGAAAAATAAATTATACAATCATTCCCATATGTAAACTTAATTCTAACAATTATATGATTAATGGAGTTTTCAACTCCTCAAACATATGTTATAGTTGAATAGAAAGCACAATCCATAAGAATGGCATAAGGATAACTCACAAGGACATGAATTGCTTATATTTGGATGACATGAAAAGACCATGTTGTTGTAGGAAATAATTCCCACAGTGAATATGCCTAGGTCACTCACAAAGCAAACATAAGAAATACTACTCCACTTTCCGTATTCAATCATTATATCAAAGGTAAGAGAAATGTATGGAGAAAAGTACCTTAAATTAGTTGGTTGATCCCTTTGTTGTATATTTCTAATCATTTGCATAAGGTCCTCAACTATACAAATTTTCTAGAAATCTATACACTAGCCATACACAACCTTCTTCAAATCATTAAAACATAAAATGTCAATGGAAATAAAGAAAGAAAACGTGTAGCTAACCAATCTTAAACAACCTCAAGTGGTTAATTCCTCCTTAAATCATGTAATCAGTAATCTATAATGAATTAACTTGCAACATAGGTTGGTGGTAGGTTGTTGAAGAAGATAAATATTCATATTTTAATATAACTATGAAGAAATATTTACAACATAATACTTGATCTATTGTTGGCACCTCTATCACCAATCTCTAAAATTACTCTGAACTTGAACACTTATAGACTTCAACTTGGCTTCAAACTCCTTCCATATGTGGATGGGAAAGACCATCAGGATTTAAACCCAACTATAAACCAAAGATACAATTTTAGAAACAAGGATTACTACATAAGGGAATGGTCATAAAAGCCTAGGGGTAAATTCTAAAGATAATGCTCTAGCATAAGGGTACTAGAATGGGGACTACCCCTTCTCCAACAAAATTTGAACCCAATTCATACTATATAAAGGTGTTTAAGTTCATTGGCAACTAGATTTTGGGTTGTACAATTGTACATGTAACCCATAAACCGCTCTCTCTAGCACACAAATTTATATTGTTTGGAAGACATTGGCATCTTTATTTAAGTATAACCACAAGTACCTACATGTTTCTTAAAGAGAAAACATAGTTATCAAGTTAAAAACTATTCTAATATTTCTCACGTGGAACAAATATAGACAATACATTATATCTTAGCCAACAAGGAATACATGGTGGGTGGTGACTAAATAATGATGTAAGAGATGCTCCCTATTTTATAAGGCTAGAATGGAAGCCGATAGTTGGAATACCTTAAAATGATGTAGAGGAATTTGATAAGTAAAGCTAGGTGGAGCTCATCCCACTAACGACCTAAAAGGTACTTGAAAAAAAAAGTATTAAATTACTCTCTTCCTCAAGATGGGCATACCCATGCTTAAAAAAAACAAGCATCACCCCTAAATCAAGTACATTTTCGATCCATGAAGTTTATAGAATGTAAAATCATGGCCATGAAAAGGTACATAGTGGATCCATGTCAAACATATAACATAGTTATGAGAAAATAGAATGTGGATCTATGCCTTAGTGTACATTTGGAGAACAACTAAAATTGAGTAAAAATAAAAATAGGTTCTTCAAAAGGTACCACTACCATATAGATAGATGATACTACAACCTAAGGTCTTCAATATGAATTTATTGAGTATATGAATATACACCATGTGAATAAATGATCTAATGTTGAACATGAGATAAAAATCTGATTGTTAGTCAACTCAATAATGATGAAAATGGGTAGTAAGGTACTCAATACATTCTAGTAAGTGCAAGTAGATGTGTTGACATCAAACACTTGTATAGTCTACCAATTTGGGACATTGATACATTCCCACTTTCAATATCAACTAAAACTCCCACTAACCATTGCAAGCTCAAGGTACTATAAAAGTCATTAAATCTACTTCTTAGTGCAAATGTGTTATTTTTTTTTAGCAACATAGTATTGTTTGTATTAAGTCTGTGCCTAGACACGACATATACTCAGTAAATTTATAGTTCCATTACATCATTGGGCTTCATGATCTGCATATGCATGTTATCAAACTAGGCGAGGTTATCCAATAGAACTTCAAAATTGAACAACACCCTTTTTATTCTACTAGTATATACTCGACATAACTGCGATAAGAGAGAGATACATAGGAAACAATGGATTATTAACATAGACTAGTCCTTAGAAATAACACGACGGTTAAGGTCTAGGCCTGAGTTTTCCTTAACAGAGAGAAAATACTGCTTGGTGAACTAGTTTTGGAGATCTTCAAGAATGATTTTGAGTGACCGACCTCATATTCCAGGTGTGTAATTTGACTGCTCTTTACCATGATCATTTCCTGATTCTTAGTGGCCAACTCCCTCTGTTGTTGAAGAAGCACCTGCAATTAAAAAAAAATGCACGCAATTTTGCATGTTCGTTGTCACACATTTCATAGGATGGTGGAGAGTAGGAGGCTAAGGGTTAGAACATCCTAACATTGGCCCAATCCTAGGAGTAATCCCTTGCCACCCTACCCGAGTGCGGATGACAACAACCCCAAGAACCCGACGCCATTGGAGAGAATGATCCAGACTTATGCAGGAACGCAACAAAATACATATATACACATAAACACAAAGATGCAAGAGAAATAAAACTTCATTTCATTAATATCAAAGAACTGAAATATGCTTACATACAAAATGGAAATAAACTAACTCGGACGATGGTAGCTTATCTCTGAGAAGTGATGTGACAGCTACATGCCTCTAAACTTTGTTACTATGAGGCTCAAGGGCCTTTTTATTATTGAACAACAAGTGAAAACCCTAAACAACCAAAATACTAACCTTAGGAGATGAAACACCAAGGCGTTTGTGAGCCCCGTTGGGGTTAGTTGGGCAACCAACTTCCCAGGGTCATAACTTGGTCATATGATCTACATTTGGTGCGTACGATACCTTGTTGGAAATATCTCTTCGAGTACTATAGGATTTTCCATAGGCCCCTGCCTATGGCTATGGCCCTGTTGCAGCCCTTTAAAAAACATATTTTAGGGGGTCAAAACAACTCTGAAAGATGAAGACCCGAAAAATTGCTAAAAATAGTAAATGTTGCTATAATCAAGGAAATATATGAAACTGACTGGATGTCTAGGTGGAATAGGTGGGTGGACACCAATATACACCCGGATCAATCCTCCACCCTCAGGAATCAATGTTCCCCATTGTGTGCAGAGCCTCCATGAGGTGAGGAAATTTATATTGAAATTGGTCCTTGGTGAACCACTTGCCTTGGTGAAGGAGTTGTCCTGCTTTGACAATTCGATATTGCTGGATCGTTTGCTGGTGAGTGTTCTTAATCTGTATGTCCATAATCATGTTAATTGTGGCCTGTGCAATGCAATTTGGGTTGATATCTATCGGTGTCAGCTACCACAACATTGGATTTGTCCAACAATGGAGGAAAGTATGGTCGCAATCAGTCCACATTGAATATTGAGTGCAGACCAAGGAATGGTGGAATGTTGAGCTTCAAGGAATTTTCCCCTACAACCTTGGTGATGGTGTACAAGCCATATCAGAGCAGGCGAAGCTTGCGGTGGGGCCCAATAAGGCACTCCTTCTCCAAATGTAACCAAATTTTTTTGCCCACCTGAAACTTGTGTGGCACTCGATGATGATCATGATGTTGCTTGTATTTTACATTGGCTCTATCCAATATGTCATGGACTTGCTGGAAGATGTGTTGAATGTGTGCAATGAAGTTGTTATCTCGGTCAGCTTTGGACTAGCCATGAGCCAAATTTGCTTGAGTAGCTACAAATGGTATGACCACATCAATGGGATAGAGTGGTTGGAATCCCAAACCCACCTGAAAAGGGCTTTGGCTAGTGGAGCTATGGAGAGATTTATTGTAGTTTTGCTAGACATAGGGGAGGTTTTCATCCCATGTGCATGGATGCTTCAAATTGTACATGTGCAAAATGTGTATGATCATCTTGTTGACGACCACGAACACATAGTTGCTTCCATGCTTAGTAGAAGGAAGGCCAAACATGTAATCCATGGAGATGGGTTCCCAAGGTCGACTAAGAGTAGGGAAAGGAGTATATAGGCCTTGCTTCTTGATTTTTGGTTTGGCAATGGCGCAGGCAGTGCTGGATCTAATGTACTTCCCAACATCCTATCGTTTGCCCAATAAAAATACTTCTGTAGTATTGGCACTGTTTTCTCTACCCTGAAGTGTCCAACGAATCGACTATAGTGTGCTTCCTAAATTTTCTTTGAACACTCGCTTGTAGGAACACAAAGGTGTCCCATGTGGCATAATGATGCACCCTGGAGGTGAAAATATGGAACTTTCTTGCCTTCTAGGAACATCTGGTAGGTGTTGTCGAATTTTGGACCTCTCTTGTAAAGATGCAACCACCTTAAAGTCTCGTGTCCACAAGAGTCGAGCACATTGGTTGGCGCCATGACCGGCGATTGACTGAGACAGTCTGTAATATTATTGGTGCTTCCCTTTTTGTACTTGATGTTAAAATGGAACTGTTTCAGATATGTGGACCATTTCTAATCAAAATCTTTTTACAACTTCCCTTGTGTCTATATGAACTGCAGGGGTCAGTGATCTTTGTGGATGATCGTTTCCTTCCCCAAAATGTAATTCTTCCATTATCAGTAGGTCTACACAATACAATACATATCTTTGTCATAAGTGGGATACTTTCAAATTATATCTAAAAGTGTCTCACTATGATATGGTCCCGGATGCCCCTGCTGGGTAAGAATTGCACCAATAGCATAGTCAGAGGTGTATGTCTCAATTTCAAATGGTTGTTGCAGGTCTAGTAATGTAAGCACTGGTGCAGAGCTGAGGCAGTGCTTAAACTCAACAAACACCTTCGGTTTGGATTCAAACCAAAAGAACTTTACTTTCACTCCACCCTTGGTGAGTTGACTCAAAGGCCAAGTGACATGAGACAATCCCAACACAAACCTGCGATAGAAATTGGTAAGACGTAGAAAGCTAAAGAGCTCTGTTAGAGTAGTTTGGGCTAGCCAATCTCGAATAACTTGTATTGTGGCTAGGTCCACATTGTACACCCTTCTCATTAATTATGTACCCCGAATATTAAACTTGGGTCATACCAAAAGTGCATTTATCCAAATTGTCACACAATTTGTTCTATCGCAGGGTTTAGAGGACTTGGCAGATATGGTGTATGTGCTCTTCCTGAATCCAGTTGAAGATCAAGATGTTTTCCAAGTACACTACCATGAATGAGTTGGTAAAGGGCCGCAAGGTGTTGTCCATCAACTACATAAAGTTTGTGGGGGCATTCATCAACTCGAAAGGCATGACCAACCATTCTAAAAGGCCCTCCTTGGATTTGAAGGTAGTCTTCCACACATCAGAGGGTTCAATTGGTACCTTGTGGTACCCAGACTTCAAGTCAATCTTGTTGAAATATTTGGCCCCCTTGAGTTGGTCTAGAAGTTCATCAATCCATGGGATTGGATACTATTCCAGACAGTGATCTTATTCATCACCCGATAGTCAATACAGAGTCTCTAGGTGTCATCTTTCTTCTATACCAACACAATTAGGCTTCCACAAGGTGATGAAATTGGCACGATGTTCCCTTTTTACAATAGCTCTTGAATCTACCTCTTAAATTTATCATTCTCCATAATAGAGCATCAATACATCAATTTGTTGGGTACTGGCATGCCCGGGGTTAGTCAGATGGAGTGCTTGACCTAACAGTGTAGGGATACTCTTGCGAGTGAGGTGAAGATGTCCCTATACTCTTCCGTGACCTTGTCCATCTGCTATTGTCATGTGGAGGAGCCCTATCTGGAGGTTGTGGATGTGGCCAGAGTCTTCTTCTTTCCCTAAGGATGAACCATAACGAAGACAAATTTCTTGGATTGGGAAATGATCTTAATGCATTGCTTCATAGAGATCAAGGAGATGGAGGTAGGATGTGCTACCTCTAGTATCCTGTATAACTTATTGATGATAATGCGAGGCCTAGACTCATACACAAAATGATGCTTCCACAAGTATGCTTGGCCTAATAATACATCACAAACTTCAAGAGGACAAACATCACACAATACCTCATATGTGAAGGGCTTGATGTTGTAGGGAAGGAGGCATTGTCGGCTAACGCGAAGATCTTGCCCTTGGGAAAGCTGCCTGATGGTGTATGACTGTGGGTGTGGTGTGGTTGGTAGGCCCAACCACTTCTTGAACTCTACTGAAATGAGGTTCTTTTGTCTCCCGCTATAGAAAATGAATTGCAATGGAGAACCCTTCACCCACATCTGTGAGTGGAAAATCCACTCCCCCTCCTCTGGATCTTTGGTGTCAACCTTCTAGATCTTGGTGGTGGAAACAATGGAACTAGGCTCCACATCGATAATATGCTTCCCTTTTTCATTCCCCATGTCAGTTTATGAATTAGAGTCATAACATGCATCTGATACAGAAACCTTCAACTGAGCCACCAATGACTGCTTGGCTCAACACTCACTTGTGTTGTGAGTGGGGCTCTTAAGGAAATCACACCATTTCCTTGTGTCCTTCTTTGTCTTCGTGGTGCTTTTCTTTACTTGCGGTTTTGGTGGGTTGTCTTGGGTCACCCCGCCTTGGATTTTATTTGTTCTACAGTTTGGGGGCACTTTTCCCTTACTTCAAATTTGCAGATCCAAAGTCTCGCTTCTTCTGTTTAAATTTATGCTTAATCTTGACAATGTATCGATAGGTAGTGCCAAGCGAGGAGATTTCAAAAACTCCATCTCGTCCTAGATGTATTTATGTAGACAGCTGCAGTACTTGAGTACCAAATGCCTTTCAGAATCCTTTATACCCTGCTTCGTGCGAAGGGCATGGAAAATATTTGTGAACTTTGGCACATCTTAGTCCCTTTCCTGTTGCAGCATGGTCCACTTTATGTATTTATCTTCATACCTCCCGATAAGGTAATATTATTCCTTGATAGCATCTCATAAATAATTCCAAGTGTGTGCAACTGAAAACAGTGAGGATTCCCTCTCATCCTTTTGTTCACAGTAGGTTTCCCACCAGTCCTTGACATGTGGGGCGGCTTTGAGGAGTGAAAAAGTAACCTTTTCTCGATTGAAAAAGTAATGAACTGAAAAATATCCTTCCAACATATTTAACTATCTATTTACATCATCTACATCTATCATGCCTTGAAATATGGGAATGTCAAAGTCAACTTGTACCTTAAAATGAGTGGCGCCTCCAGAGTGGCTGATGGATGAAGATGCATCACCTGTGGGTAGCCGCCAAAGGAATTGAGAAAATTTATCCATCATCGCATTCCTCTGTCTCTCGATGGCTTCATCGAGAAATATTTTGAAAGTATCTCTTGCCATGGGAAGTTGATTGGGTTTGCGAGGTTGGTCTTGCAAAGGTTCAACCAGTTCGAGCCCTAACTTCTTATACCCTGACCTTGTTGGGGACATGCAAAGAAAAACAGAGAAAGAGTAGACCTCTATGATACCACTGATCTATACTTATGCAAAAACGAAACAAAATATAGATATATACATAAACATAAAGATGCAACATAAATAAAACTTCATTTCATTAATATCAAAGAACTGAAATATGCTTACATACATAACAAAAATAAACTAGCTTGGGAGATGGTAGCTTATCTCTAAGAAGAGATGTGGTGGCTACATGCCTATAAGCTATGTTACAATGAGGCTCAATGACCTTTTTATTATTGAACAACAAGGGAAAAGCCTAACCCTAGGAGATGAAACACCAAGAGTTTGTGGGCCCCATTGAGGTTAGTTTGGAAGCCAACTTCCCAGGGTCATAGCATGGTCATATGATCTCCATTTGGTGCGTACGATACCTTGTTGGAAATATCTCTCCAAGTACTATAGGATTTTCCATAGGCCCTTTCCTATAGCCATGGGCTTGCTATAGACCTAAAAAAAACGTTGTTTAGGGGGTCAAAACAACTCGGGAAGTTCAGGACCCAAAAATATGCTAAAAATAGTAAATGTTGCTATAATTAAGGAAACATACGAAACTAACTAGAGGTCTAGGTTGAATAGGCAAGTGGAAACCAATATCCACGTGGATCAGAGAACCCATGAATTACCACTCCTAACCAACTTCTAACTGCTTCTCCAATTTCTTTCCAAGTTGAGACTGTCTAGACAAGCTTCTTTGAATGCAGAGACACTTAGGGTTTGGTAAAAGAACAGCCTCAATCCAATTCTAACATAGGGTCTTGAAAAATAACTTCGATAAGCCAGGGACTGCTTAGGCCCCCTTGAAAGGAGTTGAAATCTAACGAATTTCTTTCATCACCTTTCGAGCTCCATTGATATGAAGAAATTCAATATACATCCCCATTATATATAGAATGAACCATATAGGAGCCTTGTGTGATATAGAGGAGTGAGATATGTTCCCCCAAGATCTCGTGGTAATGCCATAATTAATTTTCAACCTGAATTGACCTTCACTTCAGGCATCCTTTCCTTCAAGTGGTTCTGTCGTCCGATATGGATCGGAAGGATTAAATGCAACTCTCTCACAAAGGGAATTTGCATGGGGAACACTTGAAAATTCCAGTGAGAAACCATAATCCAAGATATAAACAAGAGATCTCCCACGCTTATTGGGTCCTTCAATCCAAAAGACTTCACTTGGGTCATTTTCAAAGCGCCTTGTGTCAGGAGAGATGAAGGTTGGATCATCGAACTCTGCTAGGTGGAGATGCTGGAGGGGAGAGCCCAAGGGAGTTAGGGAGGGGAGATGGTGAAAAGAGGGGCCAAGAAGGGGGCGAATGTTAGAGAGGGGAGATTAGGTTTTAAGTGCACATTAATAGTAGAAGTCCCAGGAGGGGGGAATAGACTAGGTAAACTTGCATAATGAGACTAAGGGATGGGTAGAAAATCATAGGTTTCATTGAAAATTGTTTTCCCTTGATTCAACTAACAAGACTTAGTAGCTTTTAAATCTTCCTCAAAGTTTAATGCTCTTAAATTATGGTAAAATTGTAAGTTAACAAAAAAAGGAAGAATTCCATGGGCTTGTTGAAGAAGTTGATTTAACTTGTTGTTCTGGGAAGAAGACTTAGAGCATCTGTGCTTTATGAACTAGAAAGAGTCTCCCAAGATTGTAACGTTTGTAGTTCCCCTTTGGTGGGCTAAAAGGAGCCCTAGATAGAGGTTATAAGATTCTTCTTGGTTGTTGGAATTATTTCCCAAGCCACAGGTGTTGGGTGTGTGTTATATTCTTTGCACGACTAGCTTCACGCGTTGTATGTCGAGGACCTAATGATAATTGGGCAAACCCAAAGATGGTGGGAGGACCTACCCATGGTTTTGTGCATGGGTTTTCAACTTGGTTTTGGGCATGATAGTTTTCTTCCCATGGTATTTTGTAGATATGGTCAAGGGAACTATGGTTATGTTCTAATACAGGGTTAATGGATTGGGTTTTATGAATGCTTCGACATGTATATATATGTATTGTAACATTGAAAGGAACATAATGAAAAATCAATCTGGTAGTCCCAGTTTTGGGATCTAGGGGAAAATCTCTGTGTATATTTGTTTTATGTTCTCGCCATTATTTATTTTTTTGTTTGAAAAATTTGTTTGCAGGTAATTTCTGTATAGGGTTAAAACCTACATTTCGTATCAAAGTTGTTTTGGCTTCAGGGGAATGCCTTTGTTTTTGAGGGGTTTTTCTTGGGCCTGTGGTAGATCCTATTCAGTAGGAGATCTGTGGGATTGATTCTTGTGGTGAAAGAAGACAACAAATAGTGGAAAGCTAGAGATTGAGAAATTCAATGGACAAAGTTTTGATTTGTGTAAGCTCAAGATGGAGGATCTATTAGTGGATAAATATCAGTGGATTGTGGTAGATCTAGGTTCTAAACCAACGATAATGTAAGAAGAATACTGGGCGAAGTTGGATCAGAAGGAAAAGAGAACAATAAATTTGTGTATCTCAAATTCAATATTGTTGAATGTCTTAGGGGAAGTTATGATGAAGGCTTTATGGTACAAGTTAGGGACTTTGTACCAATCTAAGTCTCTGGTGAAAAAACTGTTCCTGTGGAAAAATATGAATAACTTGAGGATGAACAATGGAGACTCAGTAATAGAGCATCTGAATGCCTTTAATATTGTGGTAAGTCAGTTGTTATTTGTTGATATAAAAGTTTTAGATGAAGATAGTTGCATCATTTTGTTGTGTTCTATACTAGATTCATGGGATAGTCTAGTTGTTGAAGTAGATACCAATACAACTACCTTGAAGTTTGATGAAATAGTCTCATCCTTGTTGTCGGAGGAGGTGAGACGAAAAAATGTGGAGAGCCAAAGTAGAGATGCCTTGTTTGTATGAGGATGATCCCATAACATAAAAAAAAAAAAAGTCCTTGAGTGGGAGATCTAAATCTCTAGGAATACCTATAAAGGTATGATGTTAATGCGGAAAGGAAGGGCACTACAAAAAGGACTATAGATCTAAAGCTCCTGAGAAAGGAAAGGGATCTGATGATGCTCCTTCTGCAGAGGAGAAAACCACCTCATATGAAGGTGGGGATGTGTACATGGATTCTTATTCAAGTACACATGTAGATCATGAGGCACACTTGATTGACTTAGGTGCATCCTTTCACTTCACTCCCCATAGGGAGTGGTTCTATGAGGACAAGAAATATGATGGTGGTGATGACTTCTTAGTGGATGACAGGAAGGCCATAATCATCAGACGTGGAAAAGTCAAGCTAAAGTTGTAAGGTGGAAGGATTATAACACTTCTTGGTGTTCCACATATTCCTGCATTGGCGAAAACTCTAATTTCAGTAAGAAAAATGGATGATGCAAGAGTAAAAATGATGTTCGAGAAAGATACCCACAAGATGGTTCGAGGAGCACTGATATTGATGCGAGGAGTTCGAATTAGAACTTTGTACAAGCTTTCAGGTAGCACTATTTTTGATGGGTGCAAGAGTTCTGTGGTTCCTAAAAGCAGAGCAGAAAACCTGGTGGTCTCTAGATAAAAGACCATACTATGGCATCAAAGGCTTGGACATATTGGAGAGAAGAGCCTTCAAATACTGCATGGTAATGGTATGCTAGAAGGTATGTCTAATTTCTCTCTGGATTTTTATTTTTGTGAACATTGTGTATATGGGAAGTAGAATCAGGTGAGTTTCCCCTCTTGTGTTAAGAGGGTGAAAGGGTTAGAGTTTGTGCATAATCATTGTGTTTGGACCTATGCCGATTCCATCACTAGGTGAGTCTGTGTACTATGTCTCATTTATAGATGAATTCTCAAGGAATACATGAATTTTTTTCCTCAAGAAGAAACCTGAAGTCTTTGACATATTTAAAGAATTTAAGGCTATGGTGGAAAATTAAACAGAGAAGAAGATCAAGGTGTTAAGAACAGATAATGGTGGAGAATTCTACGAGAAGGAATTTGAAGAGTTCTGTAAGAAGCGTGGTACAACACAACAGAAGGCTACTCCATACACACCTCAACAAAATGGAGTTACAGAAAGAATGAATAGGAAATTGATGGAAAAGGCAAGAATCATGCTCAGTGGTGCTAGGTTAGGATAAGACTTTTGGGCAGAGGTAGTGGAAAATGCATGTTACATGTTTAACAGATCATCGTCATTAGCGATGGGGGATAAGACTCCACATGAGGTATGGACTGGTAAGAAACCCTCTCTTTCACATATGAGGGTATTTGGCTATGATTCATATGTACATGTTCCAAAGGAGAAAATAACCAAGTTGGATAGTAAATCTAAAAGGTGCATCTTTATTGGGTATAAGGATGGTATAAAAGGTTGTAAGATTTGGAACCTAGAAACAAGGAAGGTTGTGTACAACTGAGATGTGGTGTTTAGAGAGGTGAAAGATGTTATTAAACTTTAAGTCCTACCAAAGGAACCTAAGAAGAAAGAGTTTGAGCTAAAGGAGGAAGAATCAGAATCTATAACATAACGAGAATCCAAAGAGGAAGAGCCACAAACTCTAGTTTTGAGAAGATCAGTTCAAGAGAGAAGGAAGCCATAAATGTATGGTCCATATAATTTCTATTCAAATTTTGATTTGTCTATTACTGGTGATGATCACAAAACTATTAGGGAGGCAATAGATTCAGAGGATGGAAAACTTTGGAAATAGGCCATGGTTGATGAAATGGAATGTTTGGATAAAAAAGGAGGCTTGGGATCTGGTGGAGTTGCCAGCTGGAAGGAAATCCATTGGCATCAATTGGGTGTTTAAGAAGAAGATGAATGTAGAAGGCAAGGTGGAGAAATAAAAAGCTCGATCGGTAGCAAAAGGTTATTCCCAGGTGTCGGGAATTGACTTTGGTGATATTTTTTTCCTGTTGCCAAGTTATCTTCTATTAGATTACTTTTATTTGTTGTTGTTTCTTTTGATTTTGAGGTAGAATAGATGGATGTAAAGACAACATTTCTTCATGGGGATCAAGAAGAAGAGATCTACATGAAGCAGCCTGAAGGCTTTGTGGTGAAGGGTAAGAAATAACTGGTATGCATGTTAAAAAATTCTTTGTCAATCACCAAGGATGTGGTATCAAAAATTTGATACATATATATATATATATATATATATATAGGGACTTGGCTTCATAAGGAGAAAATTGGATCACTATGTGTCTTTTAAATTAATTAGTGACCGTGTTATTTATTTGATCTTGTATGTGGATGATATGTTGATTGGTTTGTGTTATATTCTTTCCACGACTACCCCATGCGTAGGGGGGTCATAGTGGGGGAAATAGACCCCCTGTATGTTGCTTCAGGCATTGTTGTGGGGTCACATGGGGTATGCAGGGGGGAGATACCCCCCTTGCATGGGGTCTAGGGAAACACCCCGATAATTTTTTTTTGGACCTTATATTAGGTGGGCAGACCTACCTATGGTTTTGTGCATGGATTTCGCACATGGTTTTAGGCATGATGGTTTACTGTCCATGGTATTTTGTAGACCCGGTCAAGGGAACTACGGTTATGTTGTAATACAGGGTTAATGGATTGGGTTTATCAATGCTTCAACATGTATATATATGTATTCTATCATTGAAAAAAACATAATAAAAAATCAATCTAGTAGTCCCGATTTGAGATCCAGGGAAAAATCTCTGTGTGTGTGTATGTTTATATATATATATATATTATATATATATATATATATATTTATTATAATATATATATATTATGGTTTATGCTCTCGCCATTGTTTATTTTCTGTTTTTAGAATTCGTATGCAGGTAATTTTTGTACGGGGTTAAAACCTACATTTGGTATCAGAGTTATTTTTGCTTCAAGGGGATGCCTTTGCAATTGAGGGGTTGTTGCTCGAATTTGTGGTGGACCCTGTTTAGTGGGAGATCTGCAGGATCGATTCTTGTGGTGAAAGACGATGGCGAGCAGTGGAAAGATAGAGATTGAGAAATTTAATGGTTAGAGTTTTGAGTTGTGGAAACTCAAGATGGAGGATCTACTGGTGGGAAAAGATCAACAGATCACAGTAAATCCAGGTACTAAACCAACAACAATGTCAGCAGAAGACTGTGCGAAGTTGGATCAGAAGGCAAAAAGAACAATATTATTGTGTGTCTCAAATTCAGTGTTGTTGAATGTATCAGGAGAATCTTAGACAAAGGCTTTGTGGGACAAGTTAGGGACTTTGTATCAATCTAAGTCTCTCATGAATAAATTGTTCCTAAGAAAAAAGTTGTATAACCTGAGGAAGAAAGATGGAGAATCGGTGAAAAAGCATATGAATGAATTTACTACTATGGTAAGTTAGTTATTATCTGTTGATATTAAAATTTCATATGAAGATACGTGAATCATTTTGTTGTGTTCTCTACCAGATTTGTGGGATAGTCTGGTTGTTGTAATAGGTAGCAATGCAACTGCCTCGTAATTTGATGAAATAGTCTCATCCTTGATGTTGGAAGAGATGAGACATAAAAATATGGAGGGCCAGAATGGTGATGCCTTGTCTGTACAAGGATGGTCCAATAATAGAAACAAAAATAACTCCTTGAGTGGGAGATCTAAAACTAGAGGGAGATCTAAATCTCTAGGAAAACCTGTAAAGGGTGTTGGAAATGTGGAAAGGAAGGGCATTACAACAGGGACTGTAAATGTAAAGCTCCTGAGAAAGGAAAGGGATCTGATGATGCTCCTTTTACAGATGTGAAAACCACCTAAGACGAAGGTGGGGATGTGTACTTGGCTTCTTCTTCAAGTACACATGTAGATCATGAGGCATGGTTGATTGACTCAGGTGCATTCTTTCACTTCACTCCCCATAGAGAGTGGTTCTGTGAGTATGAGAAATATGATGGTGGTGATGTCTTCTTAGGGGATGACAGGAAGGCTAGAATTGTTGGTCACGGAAAAGTCAAGTTGAAGTTGCAAGGTGGAAGGATTAGAACAATTCCAGGTTTTCTGCATATTCCTGCATTGGCCATAAATCTGATTTCTTTAATCAAGATGGATGATGTAGGCGTAGAAACAATGTTCGAGAAAGATACCTTCAAGATGGTTTGGGGATCACTGGTATTGATGTGGGGAGTTCATATTGGTACTATGTACAAGCTTCAAGGTAGCCTTGTTATTGAAGGGTGCAACAACTTTGTGGTTCTTGAAAGTGGAGCAGAAAATCTAGTAGTCTCTGGAGAAAAGACCGTGCTATGGCATCAAAGGCTAAGACATATTGGAGAGAAGGGCCTTTAAATACTTCATGGTAAAATTATGATAGAAGGTATGTCTAATAGCTCTCTGGATTTTGGTTTCTATGAAAATTGTGTATATGGGAAGCATAATCGGGAGAGTTTCACCTTTGGTGGTAAGAGGGCAAAATAGATATTAGAGATTCTACACAGTGATGTGTTTGGACTTGTGTCGGTTCCATCACTGGGAGATTCTATGTACTATGTATCATTTGTAGATGAATTCTCAAGGAATACATGGATATATTTCCTTAGGAGAAAATCTAAATTCTTTGACAAGTTTAAAGAATTTAAGGCTCTGGTGGAAAACCAGAGAGAAAAGAAGATAACGATGTTGAGGAATGATAACGATGGAGATTTTTGCAAGAAGGATTTTGAATAGTTATGTAAGAAGTGTGGTATAGCACAGTAGGAGACTACTCCATACACACTTGAGAAAAATGGAGTTATAGAAAGAATGAACAAGATGTGGATGGAAAGGGAAAGAAGCATGGAAAGTGGTGCTAGGTTAGGACATGAATTCTAGGCAGACGTGATGGAGACTACATGTTACCTGGTTAACAAATCACCTTCATCAATGTTGGAGGATAAGACTCCATAAGAGCTATGGACTGGTAAGAAACCTTTTCTTTTACATCTGAGGGTATTTGGATGCGATGCATATGTACATGTTCCAAAGGAGAAAAGAACAAATTTGGATAGTAAATCTAAAAAGTGCATCTTTATTGGGCGAAGGTTGTGTGCAACCAAGATGTGGTGTTTAGAGAGGCGAAATATGTTATTAAACATGAATTCCTACTGAAGGAACCTGAGAAGATGGAATTTGAGCTAAAGGAGGAAGAATCAGACTCTATAGAAGAAGAGGAATCAGAAGATGAAGAGCCACAAACTCCAACTGTGAGAAGATCAGTTCGAGAAAGAAGGCAGCCAAAAAGGTATATTCCATCTGCTTTTTGTTCAAATATTTCTTTATCTATTACTAATGATGATCCCAGAACTATGAGGGAAGCAATAGATATAGAGGATGACAAACTCTGGAAAGAGGCAATGGTTGATGAAATGGCATCTTTACACAAAATTGAGGCTTAGGATCTGGTGGAGTTGTCGGATGGAAAGAAACCCATTGGAAGAAAAAGGGTGTTTAAGAAGAAGATGAATGCAGAAGGAAATGTGGAGAAATACAAAGCTCAGTTGGTAGTAAAAGGTTATTCCCAGGTGTCGGGAATTGATTTTGGTGATATTTTTTCTCCTGTTGCCAAGGTAGCTTCTATTAGATTAATTTTATCTTTTGTTGCTGCTTTTGACTTTGAGGTAGAATAGATGGATGTGAAGACAACATTTCTTTGCAGAGATCTGGAAGAAGAGATCTGCATGAAGAAACTAGAAGGCTTTGTGGTGAAGGGTAAGAAAGAACTGGCATGCAAGTTAAAAAAGTCTTTGTATGGGTTAAAATAGTCACCAAGGATGTGGAATGAAAAATTTGATACATTTATATGGGGACTTGGATTCACTAGAAGCAAAGCAGATCACTGTGTGTATTTTAAATTAATCAGTGACTGTGTTATTTATCTGGTCTTGTGTGTGGATGATATGTTGATGGTTGGAAATAACAAAGAAATTATCCAAGATTTGAAGACCCAATTGTCCTCCAAATTCGACATGAAATTTCTTGGTGCTGCAAACTATATTTTGGGACTAGAAATTAAACGAGATTAGGCAAAGAGGAAGCTCTAGTTAAACTAGAGGAATTATGTTGAGACAATATTATAGAGGCTTAATATGCAGGATAGTAAATCGGTGAAGGTTCCTATTCCTGTAGGTGTAAATTTATCTGCTGAAAAGTGTCCCAAGACACAAGAAGAGGAAGAGGACATGTCCTGTGTTCAATATGCAAGTGCAGTTGGTAGCTTAATGTACGAAATGGTTTGTACTAGACCAGACATTAAACATGCAGTGGGAGTATTGAGCAGGTTTATGTCAAAACCAGAAAAGAAGCATTGGACAATAGTGAAGCGGGTTTTCAGGTATTTGTGTGCCACTAGTGATTATGGTTTGTGCTACCAAGGAAGACTAAGATTGGACAGAGTTTTGGACATCCGTGGCTTTGTTGATGCAGACTGGGCTAGAGATCTAGATAAGAGAAGATCTACAAGTGGGTATGTGTTTAACCTATTTGGAGTTGCAGTGAGTTGGATGAGTAAGAGACAGTCTATAGTGGCACTTTCCACTACAGAGGCAAAATACATGGAAGCCACTCATGCAAGCAAGGAAGCAGTTTGGTTGCAGAGATTGTGTTCAATTATGGGGTTAGTACAATGAGCTATAAGGATAGACTATGACAGCCAAAGTGAAATTTTTTTGGCCAAGAGCCCTGCTTATCATTCAAAGACTAAGCACATTGATGTTAAGTATCACTTTGTGAGGGATATGGTTGAGGACAAAAAGGTGTTGTTGGTAAAGGTGGACATCTTGAATAATATTGCAGATTTTCAAAAATATTTGTGGAAGAATATTGTAGATGCATTGACAAAGGTTTTGAACACTGAGAAGTTCTCTTAGTGTAGAGAAACAATGGGCATTGTTGGGTTGGATCAATGACTAAACTCTCTTGTGGCCCCCTATGGAGGGAAACAAAAAGTGTGAGAATGTTGTGTTGTGTTATATTCTTTCCACAACTACCCCATGCACGAGGGTGTGGTAGAATTCCCTATAGGTTGCGTCGAGGCACTACTGAGGATCACAGGGGGGTGGCTACCCCCCCTATTGGGGGGTATGTAGGGGGCAGTACCGCCCCTCCACGTGGTCCAAGGTAGTGCTCCAAGAAATTTTTTTGGGACCCTATATTAGGTGGGCAGTCCTACCTATGGTTTTTTGCATGGATTTTGCACATGGTGTTTGGCATGATGGTTTGTTGTCCATGATATTTTGTAGATCTGATCAAGGGAACTACAATTATGTTCTAATCCAGGGTTAATGGATTGGGGTTTATGGGTGCTTCGGCATGTATATATATGTATTGTATTATTGAAAGGAACACAATAAAAAATCAATCTGGTAGTCCTGGTTTTGGGATCTAGGGGAAAATCTCTGTGTATATTTGTTTTATGTTTTATGCTCACGCCATTGTTTATTTTCTATTTTTAGAATTCGTATGCAGCTAATTTCTGTACAAAGCCATGTCTATAAGTCGTGGCCACAATCTTCTTCTTGCCTTGAGGGCAAATCATAAGGAAAACAAATTTCCTGGTCTGTGAAATGATCTTATTGCAATAATTTGCAATGATCAAAGAGATGGGGGTAGGCGGGGCTACCTTTGGTATCATGCACGACTTATTTCCCAAAGTAATAATCACAGAGCGAGGCCTAGACTCATATATAGCATGTCGCTTCCACAAGTATGTTTGTTCTAATAATACATCACAAACTTCAAGAGGGGTAACATCACACAGTACCTCATCCGTGAAGGGCTTTATGTTGTAGGGAAGGCAACACTGCTGGCTAGCATGGAGATCTCATCCTTGGTGAATCCACTCAATGGTGTACGATTACAAATGCATTGTAGTCAGTAGGCCCAACCACTTCATGATCTCTATTGAAATGAGCTTCTTTTGGCTCCCATTGTTGACAATGAACTACGACGGAGAACCCTTCACCCACATCTGTGAGTGGAAGAGGTGTTCCCCCTCCTCTTGATCTTTAGGCTCATTCTTCTGGATCTTGGTGGTGGCCACAGTGGCACTGGGCTTTGCATCAATGATCTTCTTCCCTTTGTCATTCCCCTTGTGGAGTTTTGACTCTGAGTCAGAACATGCCTCTGATTCAGAAGCCTTTAGCTTGGCCACCAGTGACTGCTTGACCTGACACTCACTCGTGTTATGAGTGGACATCTTATGGAACTCACACCATTTCACCATGTCCTTCTTTATCTTCATGGTGTTGTTCTTTGCTTGCGGCTTCGGTAAGTTGTCTTGGGTCACCCCACCTTAGCTTTGTCCTTTGCTTTGCAGTTTGGGGGCGCCTTTCCCTTGCTTCGGATTTGCAGATACAAAGTCTCGTTTCTTCTATTTAAACTTCTGCTCAATCTTGACAGCATATTGGTATGTCGTTCCAAGTGAGGATATGTCCAAGAAATTTAACTCATCTTAGATGTACTTGTGTAGGCATATGCAGTACTTGAGTACCAAATGTTGCTCATAATCCTTGGTACCCAACTTCGTGCGAAGGGTATGAAAAACATTGGTAAACTCTGGCATGTCTTTGTCCCTTCCCTACCGCAGCGTGGTCCAATTTATGTATTTATCCTCATAGATCCCAACAAGGTAGTACTGCTCTTTGATGGAATCCTAGAATGAATTCCAAGTAGGTGTGGCTGAATTCTCACAGTAGGTTTCCCACCAGTCCTTAATGTGGGGGTGACTTTGAGAAGTGAAAAAGTGATATTTCTTAGCTGGAAAAGTCATGAATAGAAAAATATCCTTCTAGCAGGTTTAACCATTTATCTACGACATTTGCATATATATGACCTTCAAATATGGGGATTTCAAAGTTAACTTGTACCTTAAAGGATGTGGTGCTTCCAGAGTAGCTACTGGAAGAAGATGTGTCGCCTTTGGGTAGCCGCTGAAGGATTTGAGCAAACTTGTCCATCATTGCGTTCCTATGTCACTCGAGGGCTTCTTCAAGCAAGATTTTGAAAGGATATTTTTCCCCCTTGTCTTTCTTCTCTTCCACCATAGGAGGCCATCAAGATTTGAGAGGTTGGTCTTGTAAATGTTTGATCAGTTCAAGTCCTATCTCCTTATATCTCAACCTCGTTAGGGACATGCAAATAAAAATAGAGAAACAACATACCGCTTTGATATCACTGATCTGAACTTAAACATGATTGCAACAAATTACAAATATAACCATAAATACAAAGATGTAGCATAAATAACACTTCATTTCATTAATATCAAATACTGAAGTATGCTAACAAACAAAATGGAAATAACACTAGCTCGGGCGATGGTAGCTTATCTCTGAGAAGAGATGTGACAGCTACATGCCTATAAACTATGTTACAATGAGGCTCAAAGGCCTATTTATTATTGAGAAACAATGGAAAACCATAAACATCCAAAAACCTAACTCTAGGAGATGAAGCGCCAAAACTGTGTGCCCTGTTTGGGTAAATTTGTACATCAACTTCCCAAGGTCGTAACTTTGGCATACAATTTCTGTTTGGCTATCATAATACCTCGTTTCCAATATCTCAAGGAGGAGGTTGAAAAGAAACTAATAAGTCAAATTGGTACAATTTTTGTCTCTCCATTTTCACTAAAAACGTCTTTTAGTCCCTCAAAATGGCTCCGGAAGTTTAGGACTTGAAAAACTACCAAAAAAAGTAAGTTGTGCTACAATGAAGGAAAATTAAAAGAAACAACGGCCGGAGTCCAAGTGGAATAGGTGGGTGGCCACCAATAGCCTCCTGGATCACTACCAGAAAGTTGTTAGACATGATGAAATATCTACAAGCTGAAATATTAGACCTCTGTGTTGGTCATGAGCATTTATTAAAAGCTATTGTAGAGCAAGAAAAAATTGTCAACAACTTAATAGATAAATCCAATTCCAAAATTTTAGAGGAAATGAAATAAAGAGAAAACAAGGAAGAAACCTCTAAACAAGAGACTGGGGAGGAAGAAGTTGAAAGTGAAAAACACAAGGTTGGGGATGAGGAACATAGCTCATCCAGAATTCAAACTAAGCCTAGAAAGAAACCTAAGGTGGATTTGCATGGGGAATTTAGAAAAATTAGACCCCCAATATATGATAGGGAATCCGAGGAAGCGGCAGAAGCCTAGTTGTTGAACATTAATTTGCATTTTCCAAGTCTATGACTATTCCACTGAGTTAAAGGCCAAGTTAGCCACTTACCAATTTAAGGGGAAAGCGCCCCTCTGGGGGAAGAGGTTCGAATAGTTCATAACTTGGACGGAGAATAAGTTAACTGGGAAGAATTCCAGCAATTACTCAAGGAGAAATATCTAACTAAATGATATTTTGATGATTGGGAAAAGGAGCTTAACTGTTTGAAGCTAGGACAAATGTCTATGGATGAATTGATAACTAAATTTGCACATGTTATGTTATGCACCTTAGATAAAAGAAGAAAAATAAAAAATTCAATAATTCATAAGTTTTTACAGCTCTCCTTTAAGGACCAAATTGAATATGATAACCCTAATATTATGGATGAGGTTATTTGAAAAGAAACAATTTGCTACTAGTAAGTCAAACAAAAAGGTGATAACTTGAAAAATTGGCTTAATAAAAAAAAAACAAGCAATGTAAAGTGGAAAGGGAAGAAAAAATGGACAATTTAAGCAGGGTGGAAAAGGAGGGAAAAATCGTAGCTTTAACAAGAATAATGATAGATCCCAAAAGTCACAAATGCAGACCCAGATTAGATCCAAACAAACTGAATCCAATTTGGGACTTAATGGAAAAGAAACAAAGCCATTAAAGTGCTCTGGTTGTGTTGAACCTCACCTGTTGCGAAACTGTCGTTACAATATGAAATAAGTAGCACACATTTAGATTGTCCAAGAGGCTTACACCATCAATGATGTAGCTAGAAACATTTTGTGCATTAACACATCTTTGGAGGAGCGTCGGGTAGAACACCAATCCGCCATGGTGGAAATATCAGGTATTATCCTACCAATATATTTTGTATCAATTGATCATGGTGTTATCCTAAGTTACGTTAGCCCTAAAGTTATATAAAATTTAAAATTAGTGGGTAAAATTTTTAAATATCCTTGGTTCGTTCAATTTCCCACAGGTGCAAAAAGTAGGGTCACCAACTAGCTAAAAGCTTTCCCAATTGTGTTGAATGGGAGATAGAACACAACCAATTTAAATATATTGGCATTAGGCTCTTATGATGTCCTGATAGGCATGGATTGGATGGAAACCCATAAATAACTTGTCAATTGTCTTAAGAAAAAAGTTACTTGCATTGCAGACAGTGCTGAAACCCGGGTTATCAATCCATTCCTAGGAATTTTTCGATATGTCAAATGTTAGCATTACATTTGAAGAAAGTGGCAAGGAAAGGTTGTCAACTCTTTTCCATAAAAGTAGAAAATCATTCTTAGGACAAATGAGTTAAGTCATTATAAGAATTGGAGTTGATGAGAAATTACCAAGATGTATTCCCGGACGAGAATCATGGATTTCCACACAAGAGGGAAATAGATTTTTCCACAAAATTGGTCATGGCAGTGTTGGATAGCAGAGGTCCCGTGTAATAGTTTTGGGTCTAATAGCCTAGAAGTTAGGATACAAATATTGTAAACCTTCGAAATATGTGGAGCGTGAAATGTAAAAAGTCGAGTCAAAGAGTTTTCCGCCTAAGAAATAATATAGAATAATAGGAAGTAAGTTGGTCCGCGGACCATAGGAAGGTATAAATAGAGCATGGCTCTATGGGAGAAGGCAGGTCTTTTCTTAGGCATGGTCTTGGATTTGAATGGTAATGGGATTTTGAGGAGAAAAGTCTGAAAGCGTCTGTAAGCCCGAGTTGAGGGTATTGGGAAGGGATAGAGGCTTTGTAGCTGTGTGTGCAGAGGCCTGGAAGAGTCCGCAGTTGTGTGCGTGGACCCTTGTAGCTGAGTGCGCAGGGCAGATTTGGATGTACTGGTGATTAAGTAGAAATAAAGATAAGTTTCTTTTGTAATTTTGTGTTAAATATGAGTTATAGCGGATCTAGCTTTTTGTATGGTTAAAGTAATTGTTTGATCTATGCGCATATGCTTATGTTACGAATGTATGTGAATCTGAGTCCATTCTAAATGCGTGAACTGGTTAAATCTAATAAATGTTTGCTTAAAGACCACAATAAATAGATTGAATACATAAACCACACAATAATAAGTAGTAAGGAGTATTCTGAGTTTGGATTGGCGCGAAGCTGCAGATCGGCGCGCGAGCCCTCCAACCCACATCTAGACATCCCAAGGGTGTGGAAACATGGTTCCAACACCCTCCCCTGCTACCTCGGGTGAGACCTCAGTTCACACTTCACGGCCTGTTGCCGAAAGGGCTGGTAGCTGCAAGATTTGTTTGGCTAAACAATTCTTCCGAACCTGGGTCAGACCCATATAAGCCAACAAATGGTTCCATTGCCAGGTTGGGATCTGCCTAAGGGGTGTTTGATGTGGAACGCAGGGACTCTGGAGAAAAAGAAGTGAAGGATCGGAGGGACCAAGAGCAGTAGTAGATCAGAGTACAGTGGAAGAATTGGCAATGACGAGCACGATCTAGCTACCGATATTTGAAGGAGTAGGAAGCGAAGACCAAGAATAATTTTGCTTCGTGCTGACCTTAGTATGGAATGCACATAGGATTGCAGATGATAATATCAGAAAGGCTAACTTGGTTAGTGCATTGTAGGACCGAGCACTGACATGGTACATAAAGTACTCTAGCGATCACCCAACTATGGGGACAACAGAAATCTAGATCGAAGTCAGAAACACAGTCGATCATAGGGTTCAAAGAGATCACGATGATGCCTCGGGAAACCTCGTGTGACTTAGACCAAAGACTGAAGAGTACTATTCGCGAGGCTAACATGACATTGACAGATGCACAACACTGTGTTTGGTTTATGGCATCCTTAACACCGCATATGAGGACGACTTTGTCACAACAGAAGATCTCAACCCAGGTTGAACCCTTAGAAATAACGATGAGGTTGCACAAAACTCTGTTACAAGCCCTGGGGTTGGGAGTTCAGCAAATCCAAGCGTAGATCCAAAATTTGTGTTTGGAAATGAAAAAGTTAAAATAAGAACAGGTGCCGTGACCAGATGTCCGAGAGGAAGTATGGTGTGTAAAGTGCAGGGGCTAGGGGCACGATAAAGATCACTGCCCAGTCTCAATGAATTATATGGTAGCAGGGGGACCAATACCATTGCGACCAGAGGCTCAGGGAGGGCCAAGCATAACAACCCCGCTCTGGTTCGCAATCTATCAGGTAGGAGGAAAACACAACACTGATAACTGTCATCTATTGCCAAAATACAACCAGACCCCCCAGCAGCTATTTTGCAACTTTTGCAGATCAGTGGGCCATGAGGAAAGAGACTGTCATAGCTACCAATTGTTAATGGACTAGTCACCTGCTTACAGAATGCAGACTAAGGCGCGAGGTCAGGATCCAGTTGGGGCAACCGCACGTGGTGGGTTCTAGGGCCGTGGACGAGGATGGGGCAGAATGGGGCCAGGAAGGGGTCGCAGGCAGCTAATTTGTTACAAATGTGATGGTCCATGACATTATGCATGGGAATGTACCAACCCAACTAGAATTTCATGCAGTTATTGTGAGAAATTTGATCATGAGCTGATAGATTGCCCCACGCTGATAACACAAATTCGTGAAAAAAGGGAAACACAACCAATTGTGACCCAGAACATGCAGATGATGAGGTCTGAACCCCGCGAGGAAGAGCCCTAGGTAAACATGGTACTGAGAAGTGGCACAACCACAGGAGTGGATAAAAAGAACTAAGTGAGGAAGACACAAAGGTTGGTAAGGAGACATATCTTGAAGCTAAGGAGAGCTTCGCAGAGGTCTCTACCCTAGGTAGCAAGGATCAACATGAGTCAGACAGGGATCCCTCGATGATAAATAACTTTTTAGAGACATGTATAAAATTGCTTAGTGACAATAGGGTAGTTAAAGGCTTACAGGAATTGATAAATAGATGCGCAGGATGGAGTGAACCTCGCATAGTTCGGAAGTTGGGGAGACATGCGTCACAGACCGGGCGGTAAATGCGACTAACAACGCAGATCTGTGATTATGAGATGGATCAGGTCATTCTGGATCTGGGCTCAGATGCCAATGTATTGCCTAAACAAACTTGGGAGTGCATGGGTAAGCTTATGCTACAATGGTCTCCTATCCAATTATAGATGGCAAACCAACAGAAGGTCCTGCCCATGGGAAGGCTGCAAGGATTTATGGTAGATATTGACAACACAAGTACTCGGACGGATTTTGAAGTAATTGAAATCATGGATAAAAGTACACCTTATCTTGCGTTGTTAGGAATAGACTAGGCCACCAACATGAATGGGGTTATTAAATTAAAGAAGTGGACAATGATATTTGAAACAAAGTCACTCTGCGTAGTCATTCCACTAGATCCGGCTGAAGGACTGCGCTATATTGAACCCGTGTGCCACGAAGAAAGCGACGACAGATCACGCGGTATCTATAGAATGGCTGCATAAAGGCAAGAGTGGGTCAAAACAATAGAGGATAGAATAATATCATGAGGCTATGTAGAATATTGCACCACCAACTCAGATGAAGAAGACGAGCGGCGGCATAACAGGCTTAACGAAGTGACCACGCTACATTGCAATATGGTGACCCAATATTTGTACTGCATAAGGGTCCAGGATCATGAATTGCCGACATATGATGGGCTAACAATAATAGATGAATTCCTAACCAAATTTGAAATTACAGTACCAGAGCACCAATGGTTTGATGCGTTGAGGTGGGCTTTGCACGCGATGCCTACATGATGGTGGGGCACACATGAAAGGACTTTCGAGAATTAGTACGACTGTAGGCGCATGATGAAGATTAGATTTGGAAAGCTAGAACTACGCATAACGGAGAAATACGATGAACGTGATGACCCACGCATGCACCTTTCCAGATGGATCAAAGCCTACAAAGAGGAACCTTAACCAGAATGGGTGCACTTATTTTATCACACCCTGGACGTTATTCCCAGGAACTGATATAATGAAGTAGAGCTCCGGCAGGACACAGGTGAGTGGGACATATTGCATGAAGGGTTTTTGTTGACATTCCTCTTTGAAGATCAATGGATGGATCCCGTGGACGACGTGTTACAGCTGATAAAGGCCGCCATCTTCAAGACGCCACTGGAACCAGAAGAAAATGTGCAACCCGACTGATCATGACAATTGAGCCAAGCTCTTGAATGCTATAATACTCTAGATAAAAGATGATGAGGACGATCTGCAAAACATCAATATTCCTGAATCAGGGGGGAGTCGTGTGGTGCATGGGCTCGAAATCGAAGATCCAGATATCACGACATCATTGAAAACAAAACAAGTCAATATTGGAATAGAATAAGAGCCGAAGTATACAATGCTTGGGGAATATTGGGATGACGCCACAGTGGAGAAGGTCGTTGAATTGCTTCAGGAATATCGAGATTTATTCCCAACAAAAATCAAAGAGCTTAAAGGGATCCTAGGTGGCCTACGAATGATGAAGATAACGTTGAAGCCAGACGTGAAACTAGTTAAGCAGCGACCCTATTGATTGAATCCAAAATATAAAGCAAAGGTTCGTGAAGAGCTGGACAAGATGCTGGCAGCTGGAATCATTGAACTAGTCAGGAGTATGAGTGGGTAAGTCCGATGGTTGTGCAGGAGAAGAAACAGAAGGGTGAGATTCACATCTACGTGGATCTCAGGAAGCTCAATGATGCTTGTGTTAACAATCTGTTTCCAACACCGTTTACAGATGAGGTACTGGAAAATGTGGGGGGGGGGGGGGGGGGAAGCCTACTCCTTCACGAATGGATTCTCAAGATACCATCAGATTAAGATCATGCTAGAAGACAGAAGCAAAACAATGTTCCCCACTGAAAGGGGTTGCTTTCAGTACACGGTGATGCCCTTTGGACTGAAGAACGCGCCGATGATATTTTCACGAACAGTGGTAGCGAATTTCAAGGAATTTATACACAAGTTCAGAGGTCTATCTTGATGACTGGACCATGTTCAGACTGGTTAAGAAACACGTAACGAGCTTATGGTTAATGCTAGATACTTGTCGTTGACACCAGATTGCGTTAAACCTAAAGAAGTGTACTTTCATTGTCCCATTCAGGAACTTACTGGGCCATGTGGTCTGTAAGCAGGGCCTGATGGTGAATCTGGCAAATATTGTTGTCATACTTAATCTGCAAGCACCGTGAAGTTTCAAACAACTACGTGCCACACTGGGACACACAGGCTATTATAGGAAGTTCATCAAAAGCTACGCCCAGATCACGGCTCCAATGGAACAGTTGTTGAATAAGGATGCTATGTATTTCTGGAATGAGGAATGCAACAAAAGTCTGGAGACGCTTAAGGAAAAGATGGCAACCGCCCCTATATTGGTCTTTCTGAAATGGGATGTCTAATTTCATGTGCATGTCAACGCATCATGTATTGCTTTGGGGGCGGTACTTACTCAATCAGGAGCGGAGGGAATCGACCATCAGACTTCACCATGATTGCAGGAAACCTCTACAAAATGGGCACTGATGAAATACTACGTAGGTATGTCCCGAAGTTCGAGCTAGGATAGATCTTGGCTGAAGCACATGGGGGGGTTGCTGGTAGACATTATGTGGGTCGCGCCACAGCCCAGAAGATTATTCGCGCAGGATTATGGTGGCCCACTTTGCATCAAGATTCAAAAGCATACTATCGCGCCTGCGACGTATGTCAATGGACGGGGAAACCATCGCAGAGAGATGAAATGTCGCTTCGGCCACAGATGACAGTACAACCTTTCGAGAAGTGGGCAATCGACTTCGTAGGACCTATCAATCCGTGAGGGAAGACGAGCGCGCGCTACATCATCACCGTGACAGAATATTTGACCCAATGGGTAGAGGCATAGTCGGTTAAGGACTGCACAGCTGCGACCATTGCAAAGTTTTTGTTTGAGAATGTACTGACAAGGTTTGGATGTCCCAAAAATCTCATGAGCGATCAGGGAACACATTTCCTGAACGAAACGATTAGTGCAATCACTAAGGAATTCTAGATATATCACCAACAGAGTATGCCATACCACCCGCAAGTAAATGGGACCGTCGAAGCATTCAACAAAATCTTGGAGACCGCATTGACCAAGGTCTGTAATGCGCAGCGAAATGACTGGAACTTGCACATCCCTGCTGTACTATGGGCATACCGAACCACATGCAAGAAGCTAATGGGCCAGACACCTTTTCGGTTAGTCTATGGCAAAGAGGCCGTTATGCCTATGGAATATATTGTGCCTAGTCTGCAGAACGCGGCAATAACAGGAATGGCCGATCGTGGGGCTTTGGAGGTGTTAGAGTTGGTCTAGTTATCCCTCCATCAGAGATCAAAGCTCTTTTTTCATTTCATGTTTAAGCTTCCCATCAGTTTTGATCAGTTGCATTTCGTTAGGCATGCCATAACTCTGACGGAATGGTTTGTGTCACTCATTCCCCTCGTGCTTGGCACTGTTGGTTTAGGTCTATTCATAAAAACAAGTCTTCAAAGGTCGTTTACAGTCATGTTTTAAATTTTTAGGTCTTAGGTCTAGGGTTAGGTCAATTTTGTTTTGAAAAGTCTTAGAAGACCAGCAGGCCAGAGGGATGTCTTTGATATATCGTCACTTCAATAATTTTCATCATTGTACAGATAAATTAGGACTTCTCTTCGAAACTCTGTTTTGAAGATAAGTCGTCATCTCATTTTTGTAAAAAATTTCAGTTCCTGAAATTGTCCAAGCGCAGCCTTGGTCTCCTTTGCCAGAGCATATCACAGCTATCCCTGCAAAAAATCAACAAAAACATTATTCCAAACCTCAGCAAATTATAAAAAATCAAAAAAGCAGTGTTCTATTTAAAGACCAAAAGTGAAAAGTGCCAAACCTTACAAAGTGGGTTTTTGAATCAATTAAATTCAAATAAGATATTTTGTTTGCTTATAAATAGGGACAACAAGTTCATTTGCACCCAAAATCCCCAAAGCAACATTGTGCCTAAGTATTTGAAAGCCAAAGCCACGAATTGCATGCTCGTGGGCAGTGTTGGAGGGTGCGCTACGCATTGAAACTGTGCGCTACGCACCGGGCAGTGCGCTACGCATTTGGCGAGCGCGGCCTTTGTAAAAATACATAGGCACTACGCATCAGGCCGTGTGCTACGCATTGGGATAGTGCGCTACGCACTCAGTCCAACACCATATTTATGCGCCCAGATCATGTCTAATCGCCTCCAAAGCTGCAAGTAGGTGTTCTTTGACTGATTCAATCAATTTGATATTGTTTATAGTGTGTTTGAAGAGAGGAGGTGATGTGTTGGGTGTAAGAAATCAAATGAAACCCTAGGCCCCTATCAAAAATTTTTTAAAGGGTATTAAAGGACATATGGGTAGTTAGTGAAGATTTTTCTACCTTTCCTTGGTGAAATATAGCTCCATGCCCATTTGAAAGCTTTGAGCCAACAACACTTCATACCCTTGTCCATTTGTCAAATTGTCTTTATGACAGTTTTATGCCCAAATACACCAAACAGAATGTCCATTATGGCATAACTCTTATGATGTTTCGGTTGGTTTTTTGAGTATGTATTGAATTTGGGATTTCACCACACCTACAACATACATATTGCAGACCTCCTATTGCAGTTATTGTGTTTTCAAAGCCATGTCAGATACAGAGTTAGTGTATGAGCAGGAAAATGACAGTGATTCCACAACAGAGGGGAATGTGCCACAAAGGCCTCACAGAGGTGGTAGAGGTGTTAAACATCTTAGAGAAGAGCCCACTTCTATGGTACAATTGCAGGCTTGCCCACTTGCCAAGGATTGTTTTTGCCATCAGTCATGTTATCATTTTTGTGAGCTAATTTCACAATTTCAGCATCATCGTGAATTAGCTCGCTTGTTTGTTCTCCATTTACATGATGGCCATGTAAACCTCGCTGGAGTTAATTTCATTTTGTCACCAGAGACTATTGCAGAGGCCACTGGGATACCAAATATCGGGGAGCAATGGAATAAGCGTCAGCAGCTAAAGAAATCATATTATGAGCCATATATTAAATCTAGGTATATGAGGCACTTGAGCAGAGTTTTTCCTTTCCACTACCTGAATGATCGGTTTGCACCTTTGATGAAACTCATCATTCGGTATTTCAGTTGTGAGGGCAGATTCTCGCGTCTTTATGCGTACCATGTCCGTTTGTTGATGCATTTTACAAGGGTACGTCTGATGAACATTCCATACTTTATGTTTCACAACATAGA
>APFE030828744.1:0-23641 GCA_000404065.3 Pinus taeda | reverse complement strand
CGGCTGCAACCAGTAAAGAGGTCTGCAAATCTATTTCTTAATACACAGACAGGATGACAGCTCTTTGGCATTAAGTAAATAAAAACCTGAATAACACATTCAATGATACATACTAGACTTCAACACAGAGGTGGGATGACAGCCCCTAAAATGCTAAATATCAAGAGCACATGAAAAATGCATTACAGGCATAGCCTAGAACAAAGAAGAAGTGGAAAGTGAGCAATTAACAACAAAAGAAGCTTGTATTAGCTGAAAATGAAGACCAGATGTTGCAAGTATCAAAGTAGTTATAGTCTTCAGAAGTTGAACCTTGCATCAAAACAACAACCATCCACACTGATTACATCTATTTTCTGGGTATATATAGAGTTTAATTACAAATATATTATGTTGTTCCAAGCATGAAGGTGTCATAATGGACCACCAACCGCTTTTAACTCTCTAATGGAGTCTCTGCTACAATTTGACTGTGTCTACAAACAAAATTGATCTTCTCGGATGCTCTGTTGTCCTTCTTGAGCAGGCAGAGTGTTGCATGAGAGAAGCTCCATAACTGATAAATGCGTTTATCTCTTCAAGCTCTGTACTGTCTTTCCTTGGCCATGCTTTCTTTTGAATTTGGTTGTTGAGGGTTTATTATGCCGAGAGCTAAATACTGGCCACCTTCTTCCTTTGGATGCACGGGACAGGCTATGGACATGGACAGTATGGTGGAGGCAGGAGTATGACGGGAAAAAATATCAGCCATTAGATCACGTAGATGAACAACAGAGATTGACTCGGCAGGGTATATCAAAAAGAAACGAGAGCGGACAAACATGAGCCGTGGGATCGCGGGCGGGCAGATTTGACGGCTATCGGGCGGAAGAGTAGCGTAGGAGATAATGCGCAGGGACGGGCAAGACAGGCAGTAAGTGGTATGTATTGCACCACCTTCGGAGGTCGGGCGGTAATCATACACGGGCATGCGATTCCATTCAGGTGATGACGTGTGGCGGATGGGACAGGAGGAAAACTACCGTGATCACGAGTTAACGTGCGGGTAGCCAGTGGGAGCGGGAGGAGCGATCACTGTTGGATTGAATAGATGGACGGCAGAGATCTGTTTGCAGGAAAAACTATGCAATATGGCCAATACACTATAAGAGGCGGATAGCGGACTTGAAATTTTATACACATGAGCGGTGAATCATATCGGGTCCGACACCTAATATCGCATCACTAAAAAGGAGTGGTGTGTTAATGTTAAGCCTTGAACCCTTGCGATTGGCAATTGTCGGTTAAATCCCAGACCCGATAAGGAATTAACCATATTTAAGACTGATGAAGGGGCATCGCAATATCGCATCGATGGGAGTCAAGGGGTATAGCCTTATACATACATGATGCAATTTGCTGATAGCAATGAGAGAAGAAAGCGCCAAGTTATATGGTTGGGTCTTATGGAAGGCTGGAACTTCGTGCTTAGGACTAGGGATAGAAAGGGGCTTTGTTGGATTTCGGAGGGTTTATTCAGGAATGGAGAGGTTTTTAGGAAGAAAATAGAGATAACGAAGCTATGGGAGTAGAAGGGAAATGAAGGAGAAGAAGGAAACAGACTGCTACGTGCTCCCTTTCTGCATAAACACATGGCCAAGATGGTATTTGGTCCTCCAAATGCTGAAGTATGTAGCAGAGCTAACATTGGCTCCTTCTGGGGATGAGATCCTCCCTGTGAGGTCTCAAGAACTGCAGACCATTGCCTTCATACAAAACAAACTTAGAAACATTGCCTAGTATTCCATTGGGCATGGAGTCTAATTAAGTCTACGCTAAAACCTATAAAAGAACTTGCTTACAAACAACATAAATCTTCAAAAGTTGGCCATCTACTAGACCATCAAAATTGTTTCTCCTCCTCTCGGTCGGTTCATCAAAGAGCTGCAAAATTGGATTTTTTTGATCTTCTACCTCAAAAAGTTTAGGGCATTTGACCTCATCAGGTAGAGATGATCTACATTTCATCCCCTCTTTGTATGCTCTCATCCTTGGATGTTCTTCATGGGAGCCTTTGTACACCTGTTGAATAAAAATGGTTGTTGTGTACTTGTTTGTGTCATCTGTGGCCTGCACAATTAACATAAATGGTGAACCATTATACCCTTGTGTGGAGGACACAAGACATCATTTGCTCCTGCATCTTTCTTAGAATAGTCAACATCCAAGGAGGAGTCCCAAAACTGTGCATCATCTTCCTCTGTGATTTGAAAAACTTCCCTTTCAAGTTGTGTCGAGGGCACCTAGGCAGGCTTCGGAATATCAAGATTGAGATTATCAATATCAGCCTTGGGCATTGAATTGTGGCCTGCCTCAGTGTCTGGGAGGAAACTATGAGGGATTTTCACTGGAACAGACAAAGAAACATAAGATGATGGGGAGCTTTCTTCTCCCTTTTTGATCACTGGACTGGGGACGCTAGCAGGCTGGTCAATTTGCAGATCTGCATAGTCATGGGCAGATGGGCTGGCTTCGGGCACAAATTCTTCGAGGATGGTAGGACCTGCTGCTGGCTGCTTCTGCTGATAAGCTTGTTGTTCTGCAGGTAAAAAAAACTCATTAGCAATGCTTCTGGATAATGCTTTCTCATAAGCAGCCCTGGTTAAGAAAGGGGCACAACCCTTATCTTCCAAACCATGGACCTCTTCCTCCTCTTCAAACTGCTCTTCTTCCATGATTATATTTTGAAAAAGGGTTTTCACCCTTTGATCTTCATTTGTATCTCTGCTTCTCTGCAAAACCTGCAACTGCTCTTCTGCTCCTCTATATGGATTTGAAATTGGAAGAGTAAAGGCACACGGAGCTCCTATTTCTTCAGAATGTTGCTCAACTCTTAATCTGGAAACTCTAGAGGTTAATGACTCTATCATCCTGGCCAATTTATCAATCTTAAGCTCTGAGGATGATGAGAGCTCACTCCTCTGTCTTCTCCTATTAGCATCACCTCCGAGCCTCTCTGCAGCTATAATGTTTGATTCTACTTCAAAGGCTGCATCTTGCATACCAGCTAAAGAAGCACATCTTCTTTCTCTTAACAACAGGCAAAACTGAGAATCGAAGGCATTGGCATAAGTGATCATAGCAGAAGTAGGAGTGGGCTTCACTTCATCGGGTATTTTGTTGTACATATAGTTGAATCTGATGTTGAAATCAGGTAGCGGCTCACCACTCTCCCTCTGCAAGTTCCCAAACTCAGTATGATAATAGAGAAGATCTTTCTTATCCCCCCAATGCCTTAAGAACACATCATCTAAGGCCTCAATCTATGCTATAGACCTAGGAGTTAATTCTCTAAACCATTTTCTAGCCTCTCCATCTAGGCTTTGGACAAAAACCTTCATCCACACATCATCTTCATTAATATCCAGGTTATCAGCATAGCTATAAAAGGACTCAAGGTTCTCTTCAGCTGTTACTCCTTCTGTACCAGTAAACTTAGGCATATATTCCCGATAATCTCCTACAGGCATGGTGTTCAGAGGGACAGGCAAGACCAAGGGTCCATACCTAGTAGCAACGATTCTTTCTATCTTCGTAAGAGCTTGCTGACCTGCCATGACTGAGGTAGGTGGAAGGATACTAGTAGACTGAGTGGTATGAATCAATGAAATAGATGACAGAGACAAAGGAATATGATGGACAGCATGGATGCTTACTTTGGATTGAGATTCGAAAGGGAAATGAATGAAAAAGGAGTTGTATGAATCTCTGAAGTTGATTCTTCACTGGCAGTACTAGGTTCTAGATCTTCAAACTGTATATTCTCAACTAAAACCTTCTCTTGCAGGGACACATAAGATTTCAAAGGCTTACCTGATCCTGATGCTCCTTTCTGTGATGTTTTCTTCTGCTTAACGATCTTTTCAGGGTCAGGCACTGGGACAACTGGTGATTTCTAAGAATTTCTTCGAGTATGCCTCACAAACTGAGCCAGGACTGTGATGTGGAGTCACCAAAGGTTGGTCTTCCTCCAGTGGAGTCGCTGGATAGATGATTACAGCCAGAAATGTGCCCAGACTTTTTCTATCATCAAAATTTGGAACTGTGTCATTTTCCCAAGGAAGCTGAGCTTCAATCTCCTCTCCTCGGCAATGGCGCCAATTAATTTTGTATCTCGGAGATGCTCGGGAACATTACAAACTCAAAAAATGTTGGAAATGGATGAATGGAAGGAATGATGCTTGTTCAAGCCAGATAACCACTTCTACTATGCTTGACTCTAGACATGGGTGAACACCCCCAGACTACAAGGCTTTAGACCACCAATTACTCACAGTTTAAGGAAAAGGTGAACATGGAGAATATTGACCACACCAACAGATGCATAAGACCATGTGATGGCCGACTGCAACTAGTAAAGAGGTCTGCAAATCTATTTCTTAATACACAGATAGGATGAGAGCTCTCTGGCATTAAGTAAATAAAAACCTGAATAACACATTCAATGATACATACTAAACTTCAACACAGAGGTGAAATGATAGCCCCTCAAATGCTAAATATCAAGAGCACATGAAAATTGCATTACAGGCACAACCTAGAACAAAGAAGAAGTGGAAAGTGAGCAATTAACAACAAAAGAAGCTTGTATTAGCTGAAAATGAAGACCAGACGTTGCAAGTATCAAAGTAGTTACAGTCTCCAGAAGTTGAACCTTACATGAAAACAACAACCATCCACACTGATTACATCTGTTTTCTAGATATATATAGAGTTTAATTACAAAGATATTCTGTTGTTCCATGCGTGAAGGGGTCATAATGGACCACCAACCGTTTTTAACTCTCTAATGGAGTCTCTGCTGCAATCTGACTGTGTCTGCAAACAAAATTGATCTTCTCGAATGCTCTGCTATCCTTCTTGAGCAGGCGGAGAGTTGCATAAGAGAAGCTCCATAACTGATAAATGCATTTATCTGCTCAAGCTCTGTACTTTCTTTCCTTGGCCATGCTTTCTTTTGAATGCGGTTGTTGAGGATTTATTATGCCGAGAGCTAAATACTGGCCACCTTCTTCCTTCATATCAACGGGACAGGCTATGGACACGGCCAGTATGGCGGAGGCAGGAGTATGATGGGAACAAATATCAGTCGTTGGATCACGCAGATGAACGGAAGAGATTGACTCGGTGGGGGATATCAAAAAGAAACAGGAGCGAACAGACGTGAGCTGTCGGATCGCAGGTGGATAGATCCGATGGCTATCGGGCGGAAGAGTAGCGCGAGAGATAACGTGCGGGGATGGGCAAGACAGGCGGTAAGTGGTATTTATCGCACCACCTTCGGAGGTTGGGCAGTAATCGTACGCGGGCGCTCAATTCCATTCAGGTGATGATGTGTGGCAGATGGGACAGGAGGAAAACCACCATGATCGCGAGTTAACGCGCGGGTGTCTTGCAGGAGCGGGAGGAGAAATCACCATTGGATTGAATAGATGGACGACGGAGATCTGTTTGCGGGAAAAACTATCTAATATGGTCAATACACTATCAGAGGCGGACAACGACTTGAAATTTATACACAGGATCGGTGAATCATATTGGGTCTGGCACCTAATATCGCATCGCTAAAAACAGTGGTGTGTTAACATTAAGCCCTGAACCCTTGCAACTGGCGATTGTCGATTAAAGCCTGGACCCAATAAGGAATTAACCATATTTAAGACTGATGAAGGGGCATCGCAATATCGCATCGACGAGAGTCAAGGGGTATAGCCTTATACATACATGATGCGATTTGCCGATAGCAATGAGAGAAGAAAGTGCCAAGTTATATGGTCGAGTCTTATGGAAGGCTGGAACTTCGTGCTTAGGACTAGGGCTAGAAATGGGCTTTGTTGGATTGCGGAGGGTTTATTCGAGGAATGGATAGGTTTTTAGGAAGAAAATAGAGATAGCGGGGCTATGGGAGTATAAGGGAAATGAAGGAGAAGAAGGAAACAGACTGCTGCAAGCTCCCTTTCTGCATAAACACATGGCCAAGCTGGTATTTGGTCCTCCAAATGATCAAGTATGTAGCAGAGCTAACAAGTTCAAGGGCGGCTCCTTGATACTTGAAGTGAAGCCTCAATCATTGTTTCAATGCTCCTTTCTAACCCTGTGAGAAAGTGTGCAGAGACATGATCTGATTTAAAAGTGTTTCAATAAATGGATCTAGTCCAAGTACTCCATCTAGGTGTAATGGAGCTAGATTAATATGTTGTTGATTTAATATGTGAATTTTGAGAAATTGTGTGATGACAGAGAGGTAGAGTGCCATGCTAGTGTGTTGTACCTACATTACAATTAGAGTAAGCAATGATTGGTTGTTTGAAGAATAAAATGACACAGGATGTGTATGCATTGAACAAGTCCATGGATTGGTTTTGAATGTTATTGTTGAGCAATTCATTTCAAAATTTACTATGCCAAGGTTTATAGGGAGTGTGCATTCATGTTGGATTCTTAAATTCATTGATTTGGTTCAAAGATGTACATAGTTTTTCTTATCCAGATCCAACAAAAAAAATTTCAACTCTAAAAGATTTCACTTGCTGGCCAATTTCTATTGAGGAGAAATTTGGTCATATAGAAACAAGGAAGATGTGATGGGAAGTTAACTTGACATTTGTTATGTATTTCATTTCTTATCTAACCTAGAGAGATCAAAGGTAATTGAGAGGGATTCATGTTTGATATAGTATTGTCATGTTGTGAAAATCATCCAATGAATCGATCTAGTCTTCAAGGGCATAGTGGAAAATAATAAAAGTTTGAATTGGTATTTTCGACACTCGATCTTGTTCAAAATGGTGATTAGTTTATGTTATCTTGAATAGATCCAATTTCAAGTTGGTGCAACAATGTAGTGGAGTGTATTATCTATTTAATCTTATCATAATTGAACATGTTAATTATCTAGTTGTTATTCCATGAATATTTTTTTTGATCTAGGCATTATGGTTGAGTTGTAACCAAAAGAGAGTGGAACACCTTAATATCGATATGGTCATGATAGTGTTGGTTGTTGGATGTACATGGATCTAGTCTTGATCTAGTCAAGGAGTGAAGAACTTTCAATGTTTGATTTGGTCCTTCATATAGTGGATCGATTAGGCCTTGTTGATTTAGTCACACATTCACTGGATTTGATCACCAAATCATTATGAATGTCATGAACACATTAACTTTTTAGTAATGGTTGACCGAGTGTGATAATTAGTCATTGATGGGGTTTAAATTGATCCTTTGAGAAAATCAATTTTAAACAATGGTGTTATGTATCGATTAGAGGGTTGGAAACTGAAAGTATTACCTGTAGAATGCACATGGATAGAGAATGTGCTTTTTGATGTTGCATAATGTGTGACTAAATATGGTGCGATGGTAGTGAGATCATTGCTAGAGGCTGTGCACATGTAAAGTGTGTTTAAAGAGTGTATGAAAGAGGTTAGAGTGCACATGACAAAGAGTTTTGTTGGCCTGGATCAGCCACTCGATAGCTATACATCGTCGAAGCCAACATTGTCACTATATACACAAGTAGAAAACCCTTCTAATTAATTAGCCTCGGGTTCTACATATATCAACACGGGATGGTGATTGTATTGGAGTTGTAAGAACTCTCTAAATTTTTTTAGGTTAAATTAGCAGATAATGGCGTTTACTCAACATAGATTCCACACAAAAAGTCCCAACATACTTAGGGTAGGTTTTGTGTTCGTTTTTTTTTCACAAACATTTTTGTAGGGGTTTGCATCACCTCCTGCAATGACCTCTACAAAGATCAAGCCAGTTTCATAGATTGGCATCAACAATACATAGGAAACGTAAAGCATGCAATTTTGTATTGAGAGTATGTATGTTTCTATTGTCATAAGGAGAGTATGTGTTGCATGAATTAGAATAGTATGTTGTTGTGTGCTGAGTTGTTTGGTGTGAGAGCTTGATAGTATTTCCATTTTGAGTTGTTGCAAGGGTCAAGAGTGCAAGGAGATGTGATTATCACGTGCACATGATGTCTTATATCCACTATGATGCTAAAGCCATGTATTGTTGAGAGTGAGAGACGAGATGTGTTCCTAAGGATTAATGGTATCATAAAGCCATGTAATGTTCATATGTTGCTATCAAAGTTTAGATGGCACCAATGTTTTGGATTTCCTGGTGTATTGAGATATATGGTAAAAGTTTACCATGTATCTTATAATCGTAATAATAATAATAGTAATAGTAATAGTAATAATAATAATATTTAACTATTATTTTTTAATTAGCAAAATTAGTAATCGAAGTCTCTATTAACTTACAATAAATTCAAGTTAATATTTACCATTAAAATTATTAAATACATTAAATTGCTTCTAACATAAATAAGTTAAATTAAAGAATTAAAAAGAACATAATATTTTATTGCAACACATTATATAATATATATATAAATATATATATATATATATAATATATAATATTAATATAATATATATATATATATATATAATATATATATATATATATAGATTAAGAGGTATAACATTGACCATGTTCACAACATAAACATGTAACGACGATACTTACATTTGTTTAACCAAATTTCTCATTCATTTTATATTTATGCAAGTTATGTATAACATGTGAATTATCATTAATCTCCTCGACAACCTTGGGGTTAGGCCTTGCTAGTTTGGCTGAGGGGTATATCCCTTCGGGTTGATCTGCTTGGATTTTCCCATAGAAAAAAAACTAAATTATCATTCATTTTATTCTTCTGTAAGTTATGGTTTATATAACATGTGAGAGATTAAGCAAGAAGTTGATATTTTAATTGTTACTTTTCTTATATAAATAATTTCACCAATTTTTAAAAAGATTAAGTGAAATGCATCAGATATGTTTTGATATAAATTTTAATAGATTATCTTTTTAATGGTTTTTAAAATTTTCTTTTAATAATAAATTATTTTTTATTATTCATTTTATAAATGATTAAAATATTTAATAAATAAATAAAGTGATGTTACTAATTTTTTTTGTTGATAACAAAGTTGTTTAGTTGCCATTGATGTCAATATTCATATATTTTTTGGGGTGTATCATGATTGTAGGTGTGTTTCTATTTATGTAGATGACTAGGACTATGTATAGTGTGATAATGTTGTATTGAGGATATGTTATAGATTTGGGTGAAAATTATTGAGAAAATAAAACCACGGGAAATTACCAAGGGTTTTTCCCATGGTATTTAGTGTGAGGGCTTATTTGATGTGGTCATCAAGAGAAATAGTGTGTAATTAATGATTTGATTTAGTTTATCTTGATGAGGGAGAAAGTTAGATAAATATGATATGCCAGTGTTGGAGTTTTAATCTAAGTGGATGGTGGTGGCCACCCACCTATTCCACTTGGACCCCCACCATTATTTCTTTCAGTTTCCTTAATTGTAGCATAATTTACTATTATTGGCAGTTTTTTAGGCCCTGAACTTCTAGAGCCATTTTGAGGTCCTAAACAACATTTTTTTTTAAATGGGAAAACCTGTAGCCTATTATAGGGGTTTGTAGTCGAATTTTGTATTCCTCGGATAATTATTTCTAACGAGGTATCGTACACATAAAACAGAGATCATATGCCAAAGTTACAACCCCAGGAAGTTGATGTACCAATTTACCCCAACGAGGCCCACAGAATTTTGGTGCTTCATCTCCTGGAGTTAAGTTTCTGGATGTTTAGGGTTTTCCATTATTTCTCAATAATAAATAGGCCTTTCAGACTCATTGTAAAAGTGTTAAGAAGGCATGTAACTGCCACATATCTTCTCAAAGATAAATTACCATCGTCTGAGCTAGTTTATTTCCATTTTTCATGTAAAAAAAAATTATTAATTTGTTATTAATGAATTGAAGTTCTATTTTTGTTGTATCTCTGTGTTTCTGTTTATATCTATATTTCATTTCATTCCTTCAAAAATTTGGATCAGTGGTATCAGAGTAGTTTTCTCTTTCTTTGTTTTTCTATGCATGTCCCCAACGAGGTCGGGGTATAAGGAGTTGGGACTTGAACTGGTTGAGCCTTTAAAAGATCATCCCCACTAACATGGATGACCTCCCATGGTGGAAGAAAATAAGGACAAGGGAGCAGGAGATCCTATCAAACTTATACTCGAAGAATCCCTTAGGCGGAAATGGAACAAGATGATGGACGATTTTGCCCAGATTCTTTGGTGGATGCCCACTGATGACGCATATTCATCCAACAGTCACTTCGTAGGTGCCACCCTCTTCAAGGTACACGTGAAATTTGATATCCCTAAATTCAAAGGTCAAATAGATGCAAATGTTGTAGATAAATAGTTGAATCTGTTGGAAGGTTATTTTTCAGTCCATAGTTTCTCCGATGGGGAGAACATTAATTTTGCATTTCTTAAGGTTACCCCCTATGTCAAGGATTGGTGGGAAACTTACTATGAGAAAAGGGCCAAGGAACCCTTTCTGTTTATAGTCCCCCCCCCCTCTTAGAACTCTTTTTGAGACGCTTCCAAGGAGCAATATTACCTTGTGGGGAGCTATGAGGGCAGGTACATATAGTGGACCACACTACGGTAGCAAAGGGACCAAGATGTGCATGAGCCCACAAATGTTTTCCATACTCTATGCAAAAATTTGGGTATCAAAGAATTTGAGCGACATTTGGTTCTCAAGTATTGTGGTTGTCTGCATAAATACATTCAGGAATAAATGGAGTTCTTGGAAATCTCCTCGCTTGGTGTAACATACCAATATGCTGCTAATATTAAACAAAAATTTAAACAAAAGAAGCGCGACTTTGGATCTCTGAATTAGAAGTAGGGCAAGAGGCCCCCAGACCATAGAGCAAAGGAAAAATCCAAGGTGGAGTGACCCAGGACAACCCATCAAAGATGCAAACAAATATTGGTACTACAAAGACAAAAAAGGACACATGAAAGTGGTTTGAGTTCCACAAGAACCCCACTCACAATGCAAATGAGTGTCGCGCCAAACAATTCTTGGTGGTCCAGCTAAAAGCTTCAAAGTCTGATGCATGTTTTGATTATGATATAGAACCTAACAAGGGGAGTGACAAGGGGAAGAAGATTATTGATGTAGAACCTAATGCCACCATTGCCATCACCAAGGTCCAAAAGATTGAGCTTGAATATCTAGAGGAGAGAGATCGTCTTTTCCACTCACAAATGTGGGTGAAGGGTTCTCTGTTATAGTTCATTGTCAATAGCGGCATAAAAAATATCCCCATTTTGGCTAAGTTCGTGAAGCTGTTGGGCCTACCGACCACACCAATGGGTGGCTTCACCAAGGACGAGATCTTCGTGTCAGCCAACAATGTCGTGTTCCCTACAACATCAAGCCCTTCAAAAATGAGATACTTTGTGATGTTGCTCCTCTTGAAGTTTGTGATGTATTAGTAGGCCAACCATACTTGTGGAAGTGTCATGTTATGTATGAGTCTAGGCCTTGCACTATTACTATTAGTTTGGGAAATACGTTATACAGGATACCAGAAGAAACCATACCTATTGCCATCTCTTTGATCTTTGCTAAGAAATGTAGTAAAATCATCTCCAAGACTGAGAAATTTGTTTTCTTTTTTATTTTCTCTCAAAGTAGGGGGGAAATCGTGGACACATCCATGGCCTCAAGAAAAGTTTATCCATGCAGTAGAAAAAAGTTGATAAGTTCATGGAAGAATACAGGGACATCTTCTCCTTACCCAGAGGGGTGCCTTTACTATGTCAGGTCAAGCATTCAATCGATCAGATCCCTTGATCACCTCTACCCAATGGGACAATATACCACCGCTCCATTCTATAAAATGAAGAGATCAAGCTATATATCCAAGATTTGCTGCTAAAAGGGAACATCAGACCAAGTTCTTTAACTTGTAGGAGCCTGATTTTACTTGTATATAAGAAGGATGGGACCTAGAGGCTCTGCATTGATTATTAGGCACTGAACAAAATCACTACCAGGAACATGTATCCAATCCCACAAATTAATGACCTTCTTGACCAGCTCAAGCGGGCCAAGTATTTCAGCAAGATCAATAAGAAGTTTGGCTATCACCAATTTCTAATAAAGCCCACAAATGTATGGAATACCACCTTCAAATTCAAGGAGGGCCTTTTTGAATGGTTGTTCATGCCTTTTGGATTGACAAATGCACCTACAACTTTTATGAGGCTGATGGATGACATATTACGGGCCTTCACCAACTCTTTTGTGGTTATACATCTAGAAGACATTCTTATCTTCAAATAGAGTTGGGAAGAGCATTTGTAACACATTCGACATGTCCTTCAAACGCTGCGACAACACAAACTATGTGCCAGCCTGGAGAAATGCACCTTTTCCATGAGCTAGGTTCAATATCTAGGTTAGATCAAAGATGAGAAAGGCATGCATGTGGATCTAGCTAAGATCCAAGTCATTCGAGATTGGCCAACCCCGACCACTCTAATAGTGCTTTGCATCCTTTTGGGCATTGCCAATTTTTATCAGAGGTTCATGTTGGGATTCTCCCATCTCACTAGGCCTTTGAATTAGGTTACTAAGGGTGGATAAAAAGAAAAAATTTCCTTGTCTGAGTCCCAACATAAGGCGTTTTTTGAGCTAAAGCATTGCCTCTGCTCTACACCTATACTCACATTGCAAAACCTACAACAACCATTTGAAATTGAGACAAACGCCACTAACTATGCTATTGGTGAAGTTCTCACCCAACAAGGAAATTTGATGGCCTATCAGAGTGAGACACTTTTCGATACAATTCGGAAGTACCCTACCTATGATAAAGAGATGTATTCTATCATGCAAGCTTGCCAATAATGGAAACATTACATTCTAGGGAAGGATACGATCGTCCACACAGATCATTGAACTCTTTAGTTTATACAAACATAAGGAAAGTTGTAGAATGATTTCCATCAAAAGTGGTAAAGATATCTGCAAAAATTCCACTTGAACATTAAGTAAATAAGGGAAACACCAATCATGTTGTATATTGCCTAATTTGGCCCCCATTTGCGAAACTAACTATTTCTCTCCATGAGATGTCTTGATGGCCACAACTATATAAGAACGATCCAAAGTTTTCCACCTTTTACTAGATGCTAGTGGATGGAAAAAATGTTCCAAATTTCCACCTCCAAGATCCATTATTATGCTACCTGGGTCACCTTTATGTTCCTTCAAGTGAGTGTACAAGAAGAAAAATGAAGACATTGTTGCACTAAAGAAGCAACTGAAGTTGCCTCCTTCTGAACATCCACAGACCAAGGAGGTTCTAGAAAGCCAAAGCCAGAAAGATGAAATGATGGACCTCATTCTTCAACTGAATGCTCAATTGAAAGAAATGGAGAATAATTGGACAATTTAATACAGCTGAAATAGGCCAACATTGAGATAGCTACTACTACTATTATTCCTACAGTTACTATAGCAGTTCCTTCCACTTTGGAAGCTTCATTGGCCCCAACGGCTCCACTAGCTACAACACTTCCAACTACATCAGCAATAGGTTCAACAACAACAGCATCTCATCCTAGTGATGAAGTAGCTAAACTGGTCAAAGCCATGGAGGATATGTCCATCCAGACCACTGAAATAAATAGACTTAAGGAACAAATGAAAAGTCTAGAGGATGAGAAGAAACTGGCTCAAAGTACGCATAAGAATGAAGTTCCGAAGACAAACAGGTTGAAAGAAAAGATAGGAAGTTGGAGAAAGAATTAACACTAAAAGAGCCACTAGCCCAAGCAAAACATTTTTATGGGCCAATATCATTGACTTAGTAAATGATATTTGGCCATCTTTACAGGTAATATTTGAACAAAATGACTTGGTCAAAGAGGCTGGTGAGGCAATTAAAATATTTAGGGCCAAACCTGGAAATATGCTAGAAGAAGCCTCAAGAATAATCCAGTTCCTTAACTCAAAGAATAAATATGAATTGCAGGAACTTGGAATAGCTGATGGAACTGGGACCATACTAGAGGTTAAAAAGGTAATCACCAAGAGAAACCTGATGACACAACTTGAGGACAAGTGCCAAACAATGGGGCTGGAAATGGGAAGGTTCATGGTGAAATTTGATTCTTTGAGGCAAGAAGGTCTACCTAATCCACTGGTAATTAATGACAGGTTAATGCCACATGAAGACTATGATAATAGAATCAAAAAAGTGGCAAAGGAACAAGCCAACAGTTCCTCCATGAAAGGGATGCCTATAGGAAAATTCCTTTACCAGGCTTTTGAGAACCTCTTTTACCTCCAGCATGAGGTAAAACATCTTTTTGTAAACAAGCCCGCCTTTGCAAAATACATAGAAGCTGATGAAGTCTATAGAAGAATGGTAAATATTAAGTTACTAGACATAGAGGCTTGGGAAAAGTTAAACGATTTACTGTAAAAATCAAGGTAGATAGTGAATATAAAGCAGTCAAAGTAAAACACCAGATCAACTAAGTCAAAGAGTATCAGTCAAAATCCAAGAGTAAAAGGACAGTCACCATAGAGCAATAGCCAAAGAGAGAAAGCAACAAAAGATCAAAACAACAAACAACAAATCAGTAAAAGAAGGGACAACTAGCCTTTTAATTTCCTAGGTGTCACTATCTTCTTGCATGAAGATATTTATTTTCCTTGAATAATTCCTAAAACAGTTTAGGATATTTTCTAACTATTTTTTGTGTAAATACTTCATAATTCGAAGTATAGAGGTGTGGATTGCTAAACATTTCTATAGTTACATTGATATGAAAACTTGAGGGTTTATTGTAAAAAATTTCAAGTCAGCAGACTAGACTCAGTAATAAAGGCATTGCATTACAGGATTCATGTGTTGGGCCACTTCAGTAAAGTGCCTTTCATTTGTCAAATTGTTGTTTTCTTAAGTATTTCACAAACATACATGTTTTTTCAAATTTGAATGAAATAACTAGAATTTTACTTCAGAATTTGTTTAAGTACACTCTACCTTGAACAATTATTCATTTTTATGTTTTCTTCTAATATCCAGAGTAGGGAATTCTTCATTGCTCCCTAGTTTCGATTGAACTCTTTCATTTCCTTCATTATCTGGTTTGAGGAATCCATGACCACCCCTTAACCCCGATTGAAAAACCACTTCACCATCTAGCCTAAAAGATCTGAATTTACTGAGCTACCTTGCCCTGTGAACACTATCTTTAGAACTTTGATTCAGTCTTGTTTTCTTGACATTTGGACTCCATGGCCCAATGGTAAAAAGACACTTATCTCTCCATCTGAATCAATGATTCCACCACCAAATCAAATCAAAAACCAACCAAGACTTAAATATCTAGCCTAAAATCAATTGACTCAACAATGTTAAATCATAAAGACAGAGCCCTCTCTGAGCATTAAGAAGGCTAGATCCTGATCTCAAAAGTAGGTTTGTGGTTACCTCTATTATTTCTTTCATGAAAACCCTAGGGAAATTTTAGCGTGATAACGGAATTGATGCTCTTTCAATAGTGTAAGAACTTTATCCAGATGTTGTAAGTGCTCCTTCCAAGTTTTACTGTAAATTAAAATATCATCAAAGAATATTAATACAAACTTCCTAAGATATGGACGAAACAATTAGTTCATAGTGGCTTGGAACGTTGTTGGTGCATTGGTTAACCCAAATGGCATTATTTTAAATTCATAGTGACCTTCGTGTGTTCAGAATGTCATTTTTGGTATGTCTTCCAACTTGATTCTGATTTGGTAATAGCCTGACCTTAAGTCCAATTTTGAGAAGTATTTTGTGCCATGTAGTTCATCCAACATTTCATTGATAAAGGAAATTGGGAATTTGTTTTTAATCATTATTTTGTTTAATCCTCTATAGTCAATGCATAACCTGAATGAACCATCCTCCTTCCTTACCAATACCAATGGAGAAACATACATACTTTTACTTTTTGAGATGATCCCACACTTTAAAAGGTCTTGGATTAGTCTTTCAATATCTGTCTTTTGGTGATGTGGATATTGATACGGCTTGATGTTGATGGGATCTAACCCTACTTTGACTAGAAACCAATTTTTTTTTCTAAACCCTAGTTGAAAGAAGGAAAGCATTTTTTTTTTGAAAGAAGAAAACCCTAGTAGGAGGATTTGTAGGAAGAAATGGAAAAAATGATGAATGCTAAGTTTGAGGTGGAGAAGTTCACTGGAAAAAACAATTTTACATTATGGAAACTGAAAGTTAGGGATTTGCTGGTGCAACAAGGGTTGCACAAAGCATTAGATGGGGTTAAAAAGAAACTTGTTGACATGACAAATTTGGATTGGGAGGACTTGGATGCCCGAGCTCTCAACATCATTGGGTTGTACCTGGAAAATGAAGTTCTCTTCAACATTGTTGAAGAAACCTCAACAATAGGTTTATGGGGAAATTAGAAACATTGTATATGACCAAATCATTAACCAACTTAATTTATTTGAAAAGGAAATTGTATAGCCTTCAGATGAAGGAGGGTACTAAAATTGTTGAACACTTAAATGTTGTTAATACACTTATTTTCCAGTTATCAAATATGGAAGTTAAATTTCAGGAAAAAGACAACTCTATTACCTTGCTTTGTTCCTTGCCCGAGTCTTGGGATCACTTTGTAACTTCTATCAGTTTGAGAACAAACAAATTCTTGGAATTTGATTCAGTTGTGTGAGCTCTATTATTTGAAGAAGTACAGAGAAATTCCAACATTGAAAATTCTACACCAAAAGCCATGGTAGCTAGAGGTCGGTCAAAGGAAAGAGGGGAGAAAGAAAAAAGTTCTTCCAAATCAAAATCAAAGGGCAAAAAGTGTAAAGCTAAATTTTGGAACTGCAACAAAATAGGACACCTCAAGAAAGATTGTTGGAAATGAAAGAAGTCTGAAAACTCAAAGAAAGAAGCAAATCAAGTTGAGTCAAGTATGATTGATGAAGTTTTATCTGCTGAATTGGGTATGACAGATGAAGCTTTCCCTGTTTGCAATGTCTCTCTGAATTATGAAAATTGGTGGTTAGATTCTGGTGCTTCTCATCACATGAGTCCGCACATAAATTGGTTCACTTCATATGAAGTTGTGAATGGCAGTTATGTGTTTATGGGTAATATTGTATCTTGTAAGGCTGTTGGGATGGGAAATATCAAAATTAAAATGTATGATGATACAATTAGAACATTAACTGATGTTAGACATGTATCTGAGTTGAGGAAAATTTTGATTTCTTTGGGAGTGTTGGACTCAGAAGGTAATAAGTTTACAAGTCAAAATGGAGTGCTAAAAGTTTCAAAAGGCGCTCTGGTTGTTATGAAGGCAAAGAAGATCATAAACCTTACAGACTCAAAGGAAGTACTCAGGTCAATGAGGAAATGATTGTATCTAAGAAGACATAAGAAGTTACTCACCTATGGCATCAACGACTGGGTCACATGAGTGAGAAGGGTCTTCAGGTACTGATGAATCACAACTTTCTTCCTGATTTGAAATCCTTGAGGTTGGATTTTTGTAAACATTGTGTATATGGTAAACAATGTAAATAAATTTGAAACTGGAAGTCATAATAGTAAATAAATTTTGGACTGTATTCATTTTGATCTTTGGGAACCATCTCCTACTGTATCTTATGGAGGTGCATTATAATTCTTAACATTTAGCAATGATTTATCCCAAAAAGTTTGGGTCTATATGTTGAAAATAAAAGTTGATTTATTTAATGTTTTTGAACAATTTAAAGCTATGGTGGAAAAGAAGATAGGAAAATTAATTAAATGTTTAATAACTGACAATGGTGGTGAATTTACTTCCTTAGAATTTGAACAATATTGTAAAGATGAAGGGATTGTTAGACATAAAACTATTGTTTATACTCAACAAAATGGCGTTGTTGAATGTATGAATTAGAATCTTATGGAAAGATCCAGAAGCATGATTAGTAATGTTAATCTACAAAAGGAGTTGTGGCCAGAAGCAGTATTTACTGCTTGTTATTAGTAAACAAATCACCTTCAGTTGTTGTTAATTGTAAAATTCATGAAGAAGTATGGTTGGGTCAGTCTTGTGATTATTCAAATTTAAGTATTTTTGGTTGTGATGCCTATGCTCTTGTTCCAAAGAATCAACGTTTAAAGTTAGATCCAAAAGAAAAATGTTATGTCTTTGTTGGGTATGACTATGCGGTGAAAGGATACATGTTGTGGGATCCTTCTTCGTGGAACATGGTCATTAGTAGAGATGTAACATTTGTTGAATCTTCTCTTATAAAATTAGATGTTGAAAAAGTTGAATAGGAATAAGTATCACCGAATCAACAAATTCATTTGGAGGATAAACCCTTTCCAGAAAGCCAAAAGGAAGTAGAGACTTTCGAAGAGAAAGGTGAAGAAGATGCAAAGGAAACTGTAGAATTTCAAGAACTAGTTCAGCAACCAGTCACACTAAGAAGGTCTACAAGGGAAATAAGAACACCAAAAAGGTATGAGGATTATGCTTCATCTGTTGCATTGATTATTGAAGATGTGGAACCTTCTTGTTACCAAGAAGCAGTGGATGATGCAAATAGTGAAAAATGGAAAAAGGATAAGGACGGAGAAATGGATTCCTTAGCCAAGAACAAAACCTACGATATTGTAGAACTTCCTGAAGGGAGAAGTGGTGTCAGATGTAAATGGGTCTTCAAATCGAAGTGAAATGTTGATGGAAGTACCAAAAGGTATTAGGCGACATTGGTTGCAAAAGGGTATTCTTAGGTTGAAGGTATTGATTTTCATGAGGATTTTTCACCAATCATAAAACTTGTTTCTATTAAGCATTGTCTTGGTACTAACTACATTACTTGACCTTGAGTTAGAACAGTTAAATGTTAAAACAACTTTTCTACATGGTGATTTGGATGAAGAGATTTATATGGAACAACTAGAAGGTTTTGTACAAGGTCATAGTAGAAGATTATTTTTCGAGCTCAGGAAATCATTGTATGGCTTGAGGCAATCTCCTAGTCAGTGGTACAAGAAGTTTGACTCCTTCATGGTGAGCTAAAACTTTACTAGAAGTGAGTATGATCATTGTGTATACTTCAAAAGTTTCAATCACATACTCGATATCTTGATCTTGTATGTTGATGATTTGCTTATTGCAAGAAAAAGAATGAAATAGATCAACGTGTTAAAGGCTCAGCTCTCTAGGACGTTTGATACGAAGGATCTTGGAGCGACAAAACATATCTTGGGCATGGAGATACATAGAGACGGACAAATGGAAAGCTTTGGTTATCATAGTAGAAGTATGTGGAGAGAGTACTTGAAAAGATCGGTATGAATAATGTGAAACCTATTAATGTTCCATTAGCTTCCCATTTTAAGCTTTATTCGGTTTTGTGTCCTAGAACTGATGAAGAAAAGAAGTATATGTCTCATGTACCATATGCAAACCTGGTAGGAAACTTAATGTATGCGATAGTATTTACAAGGCCTGACATTTCACGTGTAGTTGGAGTTGTCAGCAGGTTCATGGAAAATCTAGGAGAAGAACATTGGCGAGCTATGAAATGGGTGCTTTGATATTTGATCCAGGTGGCTCCAAAATCACTCAGAAGGCTCATAATAGATCAAAAATAAAAGTGGTCAAAATGCTCCCAAACTAGGACCAATTGGTAGTGCTTGTCGTTCTGATTCCAACAGTGTGAATGGCACTCGAATCCGAGTTCATATGATCAAGTTATTGCTGGTCAAAGTTTTGGTCAAACTTAGCCAAATGGCCAAGTTTAACGAGGCGACAAATTTGCTGAGATCTGATGCATGAAATCTGGCCATTGGGATAGGTGATTTGTAGGATATTTAATTTTTCTAATTACCCTTATTTTTGACAAAATTGAAAAAAAAATTGGTTATAAAAACCAAAAATTATATTAAAATAGGGGTGGCGAGCTGCCACCCCCACCAATTTAAAATAGGGGTGGCAGGAAGAACAAGAATATTAGCAGGTATGAGGCATTAAATATGGTGAATGAAGATAAAATTCCACAAAATAACCCCTCGTAAGAGAAAAATCAACAATCGGTATCAGATCTAGATACAAAAAGAATTGATGAAAATGTACCATCATTAGAAGAATATTTGATGTCAACACAACAGATTGTGGACTCTTCTATGGAGGAGGAAGAATTCTTCCCCACTAAAAACACCATGATGGGGCCATCTTTTCCAATTTCATATTCCCTCAAATACGGTATGCTCTTTTGTTAATATCTATATGTCAGTACATTTTCAAGAAAAACAAGAAAGTTGGGATGCTTTGTTGGCTCTTGGAGATTCCATTTTTTTCTTTGATTACATATTTGGAGGAGATTTTAATACAACTTTACATTGGTGGGAAAATAAAAGGGGATCTCAAGTTAGAGATGAGCTTCAAGAAATTTGGAAGATCTCATCCAAAAAATAAATTTTTTGGACATAAACCTTCCTCCAACAAATTTACTTAGAGCAAAAAAAAAATATGGATTGTGTTATATTGCTACTCATTTATATAGATTCTTAATAGCACACTCACTCTTGTCTCAAAATATATTGGTCTATTTTTTAATTCTTCCTTGAAATATTTCAGATCACACATCATTTTTTCTTGAAATCAATGAAAATATTGATTTTGGGCCACTTCCCTCATGTTATCGCCTAATATGAGAACACAAAACAGGTTTCAGCAATCTGGTAAAGAAACTCTGGAGTGAATGGATCATGGGAAATTGAGTGATGACTTGGGAACAAAAGATGAAGTGATTAAAAATCACATTAAAAAATCAAGCTCAAGAACAATAGATAGAGAGACAATGAGAGATATAAGCACATGAAAAGAGAATGGAGATTATACAATCCAATATAGACGATGGGCCTATGACAAATGAACTTCCTAAGGAAGAAAGGGAAAAATTTGCTAATTAACATAAAACAGTAAGTCCCAGAGTATTTAGTTAAAGGAAGGATATATAAATACAAAATATTTTCATAACCAAGCAAAGAACTTTGTCTAGAAAAATAACATCAAAGAGATAAAAAAAAGAGAAACTAAAATCTTAGGCTTTTATCAACTCAAGGAGGAGGAGGTCCATCACTTTAGTAATTTGTACAACACCAAAGCGTTATGTAGCTTTGAAGCATTATTATCAATGTTGGAACAAATTTTGGAATCTTTATCTTAGGAGGATAACCTTGCTTTAATAAAAGGTCCCACTGAAGAGGAAATCTATCAAGAAGTATTCTCCTTTCAACTCAGACAAAGCTCCAAGACCATAGAGTTTTTTCACCCACATCAATCATTAGTTTTGGGAGGTAATAAGACTTAATTTTTTTTCAGAATGGTGGTTTACACTTTTAGAATAATTGCATAGGGCCTGAAATTAACTCTTCCTTTGTTGATTCCAAAAGAATTAAGCCCTGCTTTTTTTCAAGATTTAGGCCTAGAGGGCTTTGGGTGGAAGCAATTGCCCCACCCTTTAGTAGAGTGGAATGACACTCTAATTTTCAAGAATTATTCTTTTCGTAGACAAAAACTTATTCTAGAAGCTTTTTGAAGAAACATATCTTCAAAAATTATTCGGTAGCTCTCTCAACAGTTATATGTTGGAAACTATGGTTAACAACGAATAATGCAATCTTTAATAACATGAATACTCCTCCTCATAGCACATTGATGAAAGAAATCACATTGTGTGTTGAGTTTGGAGCTCAAAAGATAGGCTAGAACTCTTCTCAACAAACCTTAGACCAAATGGAATGGGATTGGCTTAGAAAGTTTATAGTTTTGGAGAACTTTTCCCAAAACATAGGATGGAGCAAGCTTGAAATAGATAAAATAGGGAAGTTAAGACTGATAGAGGTAGAATTAAGATCATGGAAGAGGTTGCAACAAGGATGGGTTCTCTATTTTTATGGGGCATCCAAACGGAACCCAGGGATTGCAAGAGGGGTATGAGTACTCTATGACCCCAAGGAGGATAAAGTGTTTAGGTAGTCATAGACAAATAATTAATCAGAGATATACGGTCTTTACCATGGAACTTTGTTAGGTAAAGAGAATTGGGCAGACACACTTATGGTTATGGGTGATTCTCTCCAAATCCTGCATCATCTAGTCAAAAGGATTCCTCCCAAAAGAGAAATCTATGGAAAACATCATGAAAAGAATTGGGAAAATTGAAAAAATATCCCATCCAAAGCATATTTCCATGTGCTAAGAGACTTCAACAACAGTTTCATGTCCTAAGAGACTTCAACAAAGCAGACAAGTACGATAATGAGGGGTGTAAATTGAAGATAAGTGAATTAAAGGCCAATGACTAAATGAGGCATGCTATAATTTACTAATGGTGGATGTAATCTATTAAAAAAAATGAGTTAAATTGGTTGATACGAGAAAATATAAAAATGGGAAATTGGGGTGCCTAAGTGGCTTTGTGGCAACATTGAGGGAACATATGCATGCAATCAAGGTGTCATGAAAGCTTTCATAATCAATTAGTAGGGTAAAGTGTTGTAAAATTTGTATTTTGGTGCAGCAATTTTGTGAGGTATTCACATACAAAACCCCTCTTTTTGTTGCTCAGTTATATCTTCTTCAAAAATATCATAATATTTCTATTGGAAAAATAGAAAACACTTGAAATTTTTTAATAATTGAATTGAGGCTTCTGTGATCCATATCGAGTTTATGAGAAAAAATATTTCGGCGTAAATCACATGATAGTACATTTGTCGACGCGTTTCGAACCAACAAGTGTGGTTCATCGTCAGGACAAGTTGAAGAATCAGATCATGGCTACATCTTAAATAGGGAGAGCAAACATTCCAACAGCTAGGTTTGACTGAAAAACAGCTATATTAGACTGGACAGGCAAACTGCTATAATTGACCCAGAAACGGCTATATTTGACTATTTAATTAAAATAATATTATTATGTTAAAAAGAATCTTATTTTAATTTTTGTTTTAAGTTAAAAATTAACCAATTATGAGTCAAAAATCTAGGGAATGTGATAAAATTGTTAACTTGTATTATTAGAATAATCTTAATATTATATTAACATAGTAGAATTATTCTTATTCTTAATGGCTAGGGTAACTATTTAATATAAATTATTAGTAAAACACTAATAGATTAGTGTGTAAGGATTTAATATTAACTAGAATAATATTGATTATTAATATAATAATTATTAATATATTATTAGTTAAATTATTATTCCAATATTAATAGATCTAGGGATATTAGTAAATGTAAGAATTATTTTAAGATATTTCATTAATTAGTTAACCATAGTTATTAATCAAAAATATTAGATATTAACTAACTAATAATTAATGTTATATTATTCTTATAATGATGTTATATTATTAATCTTATTAATGACGGCATGTGTAACTAATTAGTATAAATTTAATATTGAGGTCATTTAATGGGAATAAGTACTACCAATTCTAGGGATATTAGTAAATAGTAAGGATTTAGTAATAACTAATATAGTAGTAATATTGTTATGTTAAATATACTAGATCATTTGGATTAGTTAAGAAAAGGTAATATTTATATTAATATTTAATA
>APFE030828739.1:87146-110078 GCA_000404065.3 Pinus taeda | reverse complement strand
AAATAATGTTACAAAATGTACAAAAAACCGTCCATCTTCATGGACTCAAGAGAAACAAAGGGCGTCCTACCATAGGCATGGTTTCCCCAACAACAATCATTATCAAACTCTTAAATTACACAAAAAAATGGACTAAAAAGTTCTCCAACCACGTGGAAAGCTCCAGTGCCTTCAACTTCCACTGTCCAGAAAATGATCAACAATCGCCTCCCACCATAATTCACGCGCTAGCCACCTACTGAGGACAAAAGCATCTTAATAAGACTCGTGGAGAAAAGGACCTTCCCCCACTGAATTAGCATGGCCGTTTCTGACCATAGATTTGGATGACTAGATCCAACGGCGAGGTGAAAATTCGTGTAGTCAAGTTGACCTAAAGTTAGTGAGCAATGCGGGGCGGTATTCCATACCACCCCCTACCACGTGTAAGAAGCCTAATGGGGTCGCTACAAAAAATCCAATACCATTTACCACTCCGGAGCGATGCGATCACTTGGAAACTACTAGGAGCCTTGCTTTCCGTACAGAAAGTAGTTTGAAGGGAGATTGTCATCGCCAGAAATCCCACCAAACTAGACCAATGAACAGCCCGATCAATCTCGGTTATCGAATCGCCTCGTCTGATCGACGGTATAGGATCATTTCACATTGCCTAATATCACTGAACATTAGCGCTTCCTGCCAAATAAATTGATAACTATCACAATCTATCCCTGCTGTAGAAATGCTCCACGTGATCTGACAGTTGAGGATCATTTCACTTCAACTAAGGTCACTGAACATTAGTGTGTGATGAGGACAATATTTTAGCCAACCCCACCACCACGTGTAGCCCTCTATATGGAATTGCTCCAAATTTGGCAAAACCATTTCCTGCTTGTGAGGGTCGCGATCACCCGAAAGCTTCTCCTGGTTTGGTAAACCAATCCCAGATGGAAAACCATTGGTATTGCGATTGCCGAGAGTACCCAGTATCCTACCTATCATTTCGTTTTCCCTGCCAAAAAATTGGAAGGAAGAAATACCCACCAGTCGATCTTTCTTAGATGAACCAGGGCCGCCTGAAGGAGTATCCATTGGAATCTCAAAAACAATGCTGACTTGTTTTAAAATGGTCGAAAAAGCACTACAACCCCCTGAAGACTTGAAAGTAGAAAAAATAAGAAACATAGAACACTTGAATCAAATGGGTACCGTCTCCATGGCCCTACTCTGAAACACAAGCCTATCTTCATCTGCATAGTCATAACATTTCGCTTTTAACCTATTCCAAGGCATTTCTTGCCAGCCAAAAGTAGCCTTGTTCTCTGTGTTGATCACTCCTTTATTGGAAATAAGATCAGCCAATTTATTTGTCGATCTTCTTACATGTTTAAAGCTAATAGTGTGAAGGATCTGGAGGTGTTGCTGAATCCATTGAAAGACCTGGATCAGACGTTAGTTCCTTGAGACTTTTTCTAGTCGTGAGCCCCTGCTGATCCTCTTGACTGAATCGATGATTAACTCTGAATCAACTTTAACAATCACATTTTGTCGGTTATCCTGTTTCAGGAAATCTAAGCACTGCTCCATAGCCATCAATTCCACCATGTTATTCGTTGCTCTTCCTAAATGACAGTAGAATATGAAAATTACTTCACCATGCTCATCGCTTAACAACCCTCTGAAACCCACAGAGCTCGGGTTTCCCTTTGAAGCCCCATCAATGTTGAATTTCAAAAAGCCCTTGGGGGAGGATGCTAGAGCTCTTGCTTAGAAACCTGAGAGATCACTTTCCTATCCCATCCCTAAGGAATAAGTCTTTGCAGACCCAGATCGCCGAGAGTTTTCAAATCCACAACAGAAGGAGGGTTCTTGGGGAGATTTCACACAATAGTGCCAACCGTTTCCTTGATTTGTTTTAAGATCTGCTCAAAAAGGCTTTGGGATGACCTCTTTTCATTCTTGAAGATCCTGTTGTTCCTTTCTTTCCAGAAATTCCAAATTATGAAACTTGGCATGATGGCCTATGCTGAGCTAAGAATCTCATTGTCTGAAAAGGGTCTTCTCCATCTGTTCAGGATATTGATAATGCTCCCTTTATCCCTGTTTGTCTGTTGGAAAATGGTGGCAAAAGAATCCCATAAACTGGAGGTGAAGATGCAATTGTTGAGAAGGTGCTCCATAGTTTTCTCTTGGGCTTCACATAGTTGACATCTGGAAGGCCGCAGGACACCCCTCTTCCTGATATTATCCTAGTTCGGGATTTTCTTATGCTGAACCAACCACATGAAGAGTTTAATCTTCATCCATCCTTGACACCTCCATAGGTCTTGCCAAGTCTTATCTGGAGTTTGTGAGTTGAGGTCAAGGAGAATGAGTTTTGCTTCTTCAAGATTAAAGGTACCCTCACTTTTGTTGCCCCATCTTAGCTGATCTTGCTCCCCGATTTTAAAATATTCCTTTGCTCTAACAACATTTTTAGAGTCCCTGCTTTAGCCTTTAGGGGGTTTTCATCCCTAAACTCAAAGTTCCTCCAAGTTCTCCATTTTCCACTATTGTTGGTTTGGACCCAAAAGTCTTTTACTTTAGATAACCCTTTAGTATTTGTATCCTTCTTGAGATACCTCAAGTATTCCTTTAACAAGATAGGTTCTTGTTTCCATCTGTCCTCCCAGAATAAGGCAAGGTTTCCTTCTCTAATTTCCTAGAAGTTGCTTCCTTGGACTAAGCACCTATTGTCCCAAGCATTGTTCCATATGTGAGAGCCCTTGTTGAATCTTGATATTTTTATTAAATCTTTGTTTTTCCACATGTGTGCATATTTTTCTTTCCATATCTTCGCCCATTGTTCCTCACGATCTTTCACCCATCTCCCCCATAATTTAGCTCCTAAAGCCTTACTTAGAATCTCAAGATCATCCAGACCAAGTCCTCCATAATTTTTGGGTTTGAAATTTTTTTTCCCATGATACCAAGGCCCATTTCTTTCTTTTTTCCCCCTTACCCCAAAGAAAGTCTCTTTGCACATTTCTAAATTGCTGCAGAACACCTTTGGGGGCTGGGAGTGCTGATAGCATGAAGACTGGAATTGATTGAAGGACAACCTTGGTTAACACCAACCTTCCAGCCAAATTTAAAGATCTAAAAGTCCATTTCCTAATATTATCTTGCATTTTGTTAATCACTGGGTCCTAGATGCTCTTGTGAGAAGGCTTGGCTGTTGAAGGGATTCCCAAATATTTTGAATGGAGAATCTCCCTTGAAAGCCTAAAATTCTTGAAATATTTCTCTGAATAGCAATGTGAGTATTGAAGAAAAAAATCTTGGATTTAGAGAGATTAACTTCCATACCTGAAGCCATGGCAAAGTCTCTCAGGATTTGCTTGTAAGCTAGAGCTTCTTTGACCGTGGGGATGCCTTGCAGCATGGTATCATCCACAAATTGTTGATGTGTTAAATCTTGACAATCTTCAGTTAGTTGGAGACCTTTCACTTTACCAACTTCTTTAGCATGCCTGATAGACCTACCCAACCCTTCCATCATGAGAATGAACAGAAAAGGAGAGAGTGGCTCTCCCTGTCTGAGGCCTCTTGAAGGAATGAAAGTCTTAAAAGGAGAATCATTAACAAGAATTGAAAAACTAGGATAAGTTACAAGGGCCATTACCCATCTGATCCAATTGTGATCAAACCCAAAAGCCATGAGAACTATTCTGATATAGTTCCAATTCATATTATCATAAGCTTTGGCTATGTCCAATTGCATGATCATTTTAGCTTTCCTCTTGCTTGTTAGTGAGTGCACCACCTCATGAGCTTGAATAATATTATCGAGGATTTGCCTAACTTCCACATATCTAGGTTGTTCCCCTGACACCAGGGTGGGGAGAAGAGGCTTGAGTCTATTGGCTACAACCTTGGATATTATCTTGTAGACCACATTGCACAGGGCAATGGGTCTGAACCTGTCAGGAGTTAGAGCTGAATCCTGTTTAGGGATCAGGGCAATAAAGGTGGTATTGAGTGCTTTCATAATGGTTTTGTCCCTCCTAGAGTCTTCCACTACATTCAGAACATCTTGTTTAATAATATTCCAGCAAGCTTTGAAGAAATCAACATTGAAACCATTCGGACCTGGTGCCTTACCATTTTGCATTTCTTTTAGGACCTCACTGATCTCATCTTCCAATACAGGTCTATTAAGGTTGAAATTGTCCTCATTGGAAACCAGCTTTGGAATATGTCTTGATATAACCCTAATAGATTATTCCTTATCTGAACAGGATTCCTGAGCAATACCACGAAAGTGTTGAACTAGTACTGCTATTATTTCTTCATGAGATTGAAGAAGATTACCTCCTTCATCCTTGATAGAAGAGATCTTGTTGTGATCTCTATTTTCCACAGTGGATCTGTGGAAAAATCTGGTATTGCGTTCTCCTTCTTTTAGCCATTGCACTCTAGATTTTTGTCTCCAAAAAATATCCTCTTGTTTACAGAAGTTCTCCCATTCTTGTTGATACTTGGTTGCCTACTCATTTCTAACCTGATCAAAACCCTCTCTAATAAGGGTTTGATTGAGTTCCTGCATTTTTCCTTCAACATATTTTTCTCCTTCAAAAATATTACCAAAATCCTTCTTGTTCCACTCCTTGAGCCTGAGTTTGATATGTTTTAGTCTTTTTTAGAGTAGGAACATGCTTGTGCCTTGAATGTTTAATTCTTCAGCGCACCGGATGGTTATGTTGTTGGCGAAATCTTGGTGGGAAAGCCAGATGTTTTCAAATCTAAAAGGTCTATTCCTAGGGGTGCCAATGCCTTGCATTTCCAGTTACATGAGCCAGTGGTCAGAGCCTCCAAAGGGGAGAACTCTTGCAACTGTGTCCTTGTCCATGAGCATAAGGTCCTCTAAGATGATGAATCTATCTAATTTGGAAGCCACCTGAGACTCTCCTCCTTTTTTATTGTTCCAAGTAAAGGTACAATTGCTCATGCAATATCCACTAACTTCATATTGTCTATGAAAGAAAGGAAAGCACAGGAATCTTTATTTAGTGTTCGGGTGGCCCCTTTTTTCTCCAACAAAGATTTGATCATATTGAAATCACCCCCAAAGATCCAAGGGATGTTTGCATGTCTTTCCCTGAGATCCTGCAGGGAGTCTAAAAGCTTGAGTTTGGCATCCAATCTTTGGGGACATATACGTTCGTTACTAGGTAGGCTCCGTTATCTCCCACTGGTTGTATGACCACTGAAAGATAATCCCTAGCTGCCTCTGCATCTATAATGTCAATTTTTTGGGGGTTCGAAAGTGTGAGAATGCCACCTGTTGTATTCTTTGCTTTGACTTCTAGAAACTCAAATTTATTGAGCCATTTACTGTGAATCTCTTTTATTTTCTGAATGGAACATTTAGTCTCCTGGATGAAGATTATATCTGGTGCTACTTGTTTCATTCTATTACTAAGTAACCTTTGTTTTCATTTACTGCCTAGGCATCTAATATTCCAAGAAGCAAACTTCATTATTAAATATTTGTAAAGGAGTAACTGGATAGGTCTTTCATCTTACCTGAGTCTATCATTAGCTTTCCACATTCCATCAAAAGCTTGTTTTGCTTCTTCCTGCCTCTTTTCTTTCCTGGGTATCTGGTTGCCAACCCTGATGTGGTTTTCAAAGCTTTCACACCTTCGCTGCTCTGCCTTTTATGAGTCCCTTGCTTTTTTAGCCCCGTGGTCTGAGTTTTCCATAAGAACAACTATTGAACTCCTTTGGAGGCAACGAATCCACTCCCTCCCTAGTTCCTTGTTTTAGGAATCCTTCTAGATCTAGATTCTCTTTCTCAATAATCTCTTGTAGTTTGTTATCTTCCATTTCCATCTCACACTGGGTCATTTCCAGATCCATCTCCAAATCTGTGTCACTCATCATTTATTCTTTTTGTTTGTTAATGGTTTGTGTTTGCTCATATTCTTCTTCATTCTCCTCATTCATTGGAGTGTCTCCCTTGGCCTACTTTGCTTTCGTTATCTCCTCTTCCTCTTCTAGTGCTTGAAACCTATTTTGGTTGGTCTGTTGCCTTTCCTTTTGATGTATTTTCGATCCCCTCTTGCAACCTTTTCCTTTCTAGACTACTTTGTGAAAGCTTTCAATGTCTTTCATGGTATTGGTTTTACCATTATTTTCAGTCTTACTGAGAGGGAAATCTCTTAATATATGCCCATGTTCATGACATTTATGACATTTGAATGGGATGTGTTCATAATCCACTGTTCCAATATGACCTCATCTAGCAGAGCTCCAGAAAGATCCATCTCCACACATATTCTTGTAAAGGATGTGTATTTTGCTCTTCTGGTGGCCTCAAAAGCTTTGACAAAACGTCCTAACTTATTTCCTATGGCAGAAAGGGATTCCATTTGCCAGTAATCCAAAGGTAGAGAGTAGAGTCTTACCCAGACCGGGACCAAGGTAAAAGTTTCACATTCTAGGACAAAATTCATGATCTAAGGACTCATATACAGGCATGCTGCTGCATAAAAGTAGGGCCCTCCTTCAAATACTCTGTCCTTATCTTCAATGTTTGCAAAGACTACAGTAAAGAATCCCTTTGACCCAAGATGTAGTTCTATGCTTCCTTTTGGTTTCTAGTGGTATTTAATCCAAGATTGTAATGCTTTTTCAGTGGGCCATAAACCCATGAACTTGCAAATGATTGCATAAGTCTGCATGTGGTCCCTATGCGCCTGCAGAGCAAGATCATTCAAAACAACTCTAGGAGTGATAGTTGAGTTTTGTCTTTTGTGCCCTATTCGTTGTCCGCTTCCTTGCTTTCTTTATTGTTGTTATTCTCCTTGGATTCAAAGCCCTCCTGCTCTCTTTCTTTGTTTCTTTGTTTTTCAGCTGAAGGATCTCTATCCTCTTCTACTGTTTTTTTCCCTCTTCTAACTACTACCTGCTTGTAGGAGGGAGTGGAGCTCCCTCCTCTACGGCCTTCCATGAAGAACGAACTTTGCTAACCTGTAACCCTAACTCCAAAATTGCCATCGTGCTTCGTTCACTCAGATCTAATCATAAAAGGTGTTTATTTTCAAATTATCTTAATCCCTCATCTTCATTCTCATTATAATATTCATTTCAATGATACACATTTATAATATATATAGATGAAACCCATTCAGAATTAGATTTATTTTGACACTATATAATATAGAACACATGACGCTGTATGTTATAATATAAAATATGTTCATGGTTATACATAGAACTACATACTAACAAAAAAAAATGTTTAATGCATGTTATTAGAAGTGTGGGAAATTAATAAACCCTCAAATACATTGATTATTATGTAGTATTTACAAATTGATTATAAATTGCAATAAATATAAATAGTTAATGCAATGAAACAAATATGAACCAAAGTCACCGTATTGCAATCGACAGAGTTGTCTACAAATATTGATTAAATTCATAGCCTCGCCACCACCTGCTAAAGCGAAAATTACAGTCCATATGAAAAGCAATTAAAATATATATTACTACCACAATCCTCTGGGCTAAAAGGCGTCATCAGGCACCTCTGGCCAGATAGTCGTTGTACGTCTCATATTCAAGCAGCTCCGCTGAATTCTGCCTCCGTAGCCCCTCCCTAAACTCTGCAATAAACGCTTCTGCAACCGTGTCCACGTCTTCTTCTTTGAAATTCGTGACATTATTTCTGCTCCTCCCCTCCTCTTCTTCAGAAGCTACCCAATACCTCGATTGTGATTTCATGGCGAACGATTCCTTTTTCTCGCGACGTGTACAGCCTTCCTCGTCGTCGGAATTTTGGTTTTGAGTACAGCCAAAGAGTAATGTAGACAAGCTCTTCCCCATTACTGAAAAGAAACTGCAACACCGATACAGAGAAAAATCTCAACTCAATCTCTTGCACATAGATATGGAAGCCTTCAATATGAATATATATAGAGGAAAATCCACAGTATCCATCACATTTTCAACGAAGCGTGTCCATTATCATTTGACCGAGCTATAATCAATTGGGCGAAGTAAAAAATAATTTTATTTGTTGTACTGTTGGGTCAAGAGTGCATGTCAATTTGCATAAGAATCTATGTGCTGTGAAACACTAACCTACCAAGTAACCTACCAAGTTTGAAATATTCAGAGTCTCGTCGTGCTTGCCCTGCGCATGATAATATTATAATCACTTCATAAAGTTGTTTCTACGCTTTTGGACGAGATGCTCGGCCATAAAATCTCTGAGATGCCCTAATGCTTTGAAGGATCCTCTATGTGATCCTGAAAGCACGGTATATGCCATCCACTTTTTAGAAAGGTCGCTCTTATAGGTTTGATTTTTCTTTGCCAGACCATAGTGTTTTGCAAAAGGGATTGCAATCCCACCTTCCTCTGAAACTGCCTCACACATATTTATTTGAATATTAGTGTGTACACATATTTGAAATCCCAAACGTATAAATTTGGAAATATGCGGACCCTTGTCACGATGCATTTCGTAAACCTATTCCTACTCTCTCGACTTTGCGACGAGATTATACGATGCCATGTTTACTTAGAGCGACTCGGAAGAGTTGACAGTATTTTAGAGGAGAGGAAAAGTACATATGCAAATCAAAACATCAAACATATATGTCAAATTTATAACGCTTGTTCACACCTCTCAGTATGGCTTATACTAAATTATAATATTAGGTAACACTCAAAGTAGGTGAGATATATTTTTTACGTTAAAAAAAGTTAGTGCTCTTCCTTCAATGACCAGAGTTTTTCATGCTCGCCTTTTTAATTTCTTAGAAGATGTGTATCTCGAGAAGGGTGGCAATAATTTAGTATTTTATTATTATTATTATCATTATTATTATTTTAGTTTAAATTCATTTTAATAATTTAAGATAAGTTTAAATTAATTTTAATAATTTAAAATATAGTTTAACATTAATAATTAAATTTTTAGAGATTATTGATTAACATAGGTTATGATCCATAAATTTAATGGAAGAAATTGCCACTATTCCATTGATCTTAATAGTTTAAGATACAATTTAACATTAATAATTAAATTTTTAGAGACCATTGATTAAAATGGGTTCTTATACAAAAGTTTAATGGAAGGAATTATCACTATTTCATTGATTATAAGAATTGGGAATCTCATGATTAAAATGTAATACTTTGTAGTCACAAATTATTTATTTGGAAGAAATTTAATTATGAATTTCTAAACCATTATTATACATCAAATGTAAAGGGAACATTCACACTAAATCTCGTTTATTTTCATTAATTTGAATTAACAAAGATGGATTTTATAACCAAATATATGGTGGTTGTTTGTAAATTTATGTGGCTATCGTTGTTGTGGGATTGAAAAATGTGAGAATAATCCATAATATCTATTTGTTGATACACATTTTGAATCTAGAACAAGATTCATTATCAAAATTAATTTATCTCGAAAATACTGCTTAATTAAAAAATTCATCATCAAAATTAATTTATCAAAAAAACATGACCTAACTAAAAAAATAAATACAAAATGATGTATAAAATAGCCAAATTAATACAACATGACGTATAAGATAGCGAAATTTCATTTAAAAAAATATTAGTAACCAAAATTAAATTATTCTTAAACCTTGTAAATGATTTTGATTTTGATTTTGGAATAGTAAAAATGGGTTTCATGGTAGTAAAAATTATTATTAAACATTATACATGGTTTTGATTTTGATTTTGATTTTGATTTTGATTTTGGAATAGTCCAAATGGACCTTATAGACAAATGAATGCATAGTCACAAAACTTAAAAATTAAAATAAAATTTAATTACTATGTTGTGATATTTTTATAAAAATTCTAACTAAATAATTTTTTAAATTAATAATGGTTATTATAATAATTAAAATAAATGATTAATTTTATTTTTATTTCTATTTCTATTTTTTTATTTGAATAAATATATATATATATATATATATATATATATATATATATATATATATATATATATATATATATATATATATATATATAATTTATTAAAAGCTATATCACAATTTGAAGATGATAGGAATAGTAATATTTTTTTTTTTTTGCTGTGTAAAGACTAAACTATTATATTAAAAAAGGAAAAAAAATATTTACAAGAGGTATACACCTCTGAGAGCTATTGTTCAGCTCTCTGTCATGGTTGTTCTCATTCATTTGGTATTTCTGCTTGCAAAAGCCAGAGTATACAAAAGACCAAAAAGGATTGGTTTGAACTGTAACTAGACCAACCTGGACATACCAAACTCGACTAAGACAGACAAAAACAACTAGATAAAACCCAGACCCCGAGATCTGTTACATTAGACCGAATGCCCAAGGCAGCCAAACTTCAGAGACGGCACTCCATCAAGCCGAGACATAACAAAAAGACAAAAAGGTGAGGCTCGCCTGAGGGCAGGCTTACCCCTGAATCTTCTATAGTCATTTGCTCTGGGATTTCTTCGCCTCAGCTTCGCGTTCCATCGCCCTCTTCTTCCGGTCTTCTGCTGCCCGAACCGGGTCTGGCTCCCAAGTTACTTCCACTCCTTCTGGAACGTCCTCGATACAGTCGTAACCAGGAGGCAGCTTGAGGTACAAAGCATAATCAAAGGAGTCTTCCTCTTCCTCATTCTTCAAACCGCTCTGAGTGGGGGTGGACTTGCTGTGATGGGAATCCATATGAGCCTCCAGAGTTCCCTCAGCAGTATCCATTGGTTCTTTCCGTTTGAGACTATTGAGTTCTTTTAAGGCTTCCTCCTGCTCTGCAGAGTAGCCTAAAGTGTTATCTTCCTCAATTTTGCTCTGTGAATCTGGGTTGTAAGAGTTATCCTTTGACTTGGAAGAGTTTTCTGAGGTGGTGGATGTCTTCTCTCCCATATCATTTTTGCAACTCTCTTCCTCCTCATCCTCCTCATCAAAGATAACAGTGATGCTGGCTTTAACCACTGGCTTATTCTTCTGGCGGCGGTAGTGAAATGTCGCTATCTGCACTGTGTTGCTTAAATCCTCTGAATGCGTCGAGTCGCCTGAGGGAGGCGAAGCACAAGCTAAAGGAGAAATGCGCTTCGGACTTGACTGTCCGCTGTTTCTAGTGTCACTCTTCTGCCCGGAATGTCCACCCCTGCGAGGCACCTTGTGTCCAGTGCGAGGAGCCATTATGAGCTTTATAAACTCAGCAACGCTCTGCGGATTTATCTTACCAAGTCTGTAACTGCTTCTATTGCTGCAAATGCTGTAGGAGAGATTACCCTGAAGATTCTGCAGCCGGATTACCACCTGCACCTTCTTATGAGCCGAGTTAGAAATCCCCGTAAAGATTGGGCGAGGGATGGCTGCGAGGGTGGGTATACTTCTTGCAGAACTTCCCGCCTCCACTCTGCCCTGAACCTCCAAATTATCAAAGCCAGTGCCGAACTGCATATCTAGGCAGAGGAATGTTTGCGCCATGTTAAATGGTCTGTCTGCTGAACCTTGAAAAGGCCCCTGTATTGAAGAGCTTTTAATGCGCCTGAATGTCCTAGAAGCCGATGCCAGCCCGATGCCCATGGTTACCATCTGTCGAGAGCGTGAAGGCATGTGGACGGAGCGTGGGAGGTTATTACACATCAATTCAAACATTAACACCCGCATCCGGGTGGTCTTGATCCTGCCTCTGAACATCATTTTTTGAGATTTCCTGGAAGGTGGACCATTTAGGCCCTGGTACATTACCTTGAAGGGATCCTTCGAAATGGTCTTTTCCTCGTTCTGCTCCTAGGTTTGCTAAGAAATCTGCTAGTTTATTCCCTTCGCATCTGATGTGGTTAAAGGTTACAGCTTTGTTGTCCCTTAGCCATAACTAAAGTAGCTCCAGCCTGGTAACCATTCTCCAGCTCCTGCTAACTTTCTGTGCCTCTGTTCCTTGTTGAATCTTAATTGCCATGTTGATTAAGATTTGAGAGTCTCCTTCCACAATTAGGGGAGAGAAGCCATCCTTTTGGGCAATGTTGAGACCTTTCCATAATCCTTCCAGTTCAACTACATTGTTTGTATTCCATCCAATGGAGCCAAAGAAGACTTTAAGCACTTGTCCTTGGGGATTTCTGAAAACTCCACCATATCCTGTGACTCCAGGATTGCCCTTGGAAGCCCCATCAAAGTTGAGCATGAACGAATTGGGAGGCGGAGGGGACCAGTGAGAGGGGATATCCTTCTGTTTATTAATACTGCTTGAGAGGGAGTTGGTAGAACTTAAGTGAATTTGCCAATTATTCCAAATTGCTTGTTCCTTGTTGTTGGATGGGAAATCCTCCTGGGACCAGCATCTGATGGATAGAGTTTCCTGTACATTCATAACTATGATCTGCCAAACTTGCTGCACATCCATTGATTGGTTTTTGAAAATTCTGCGGTTTCTCTCTTTCCAGAGATTCCACATAACAATTCCCGGGATTATTTGCCAAAGCGAATTCAGGATGTTACTTTGATATGGGTTCTGAGGCCAATTACGTAAAGTGTTGTTTACATTTCCTACCTCGCGGCCTTCCTTTTGGCAACGAAAAGTGACTTTCTCCCACATTTTCCTGCTAAAAGGACATAGTTGCATAAGGTGCACAGCGGTTTCCTCCTCCATTTTGCAGTTGAGGCATATTGAGGGTCCTTCAAATTTTCTTTTTCTGAGGTTATCCCAGGTGAGTATCCTGTTGTGGGAGAGTAGCCAAAGGAATGTAGATATTTTTGGCCAGATCGGGGGGCTCCATATTTTTTCCCAAAGTTTGTCCTTGGTGAGCTGATCTTTGATAATAATGTGGTACGCTTCTTTGGTCGTGTAAGTTCCTTTCTCTTCATAACCCCACCTTAATTTGTCCTGCTCAGTCGATTTGAGAATTTGTCTCTTTTGGAGTTCTTCAGCAAGGGATTGTTGGACTGCCTCTGGGCTGTCTGAGATAAATTCTTGAGTCTTTCTCCAAGTCCGGTGATCCGGGTCCCGATTGTCATTCCAGAATTGATTTACCTTTTCCTGTAGGTGCATTTGATGTGCTGGAATTCCTTGAATGACGTTGGCGAGACATGGGGATTGCTGCCAGGAATCCATCCAAAAACGCGCAGTGCTACCGTCCTTCACTTCCCAGAAACTATGATTTTGTATAAGATCTCTGTGCATTATCGCAGAACCCCAAATAATTGAGCCTTTGCTAGTTTCTGTCATTCTTATACGTTCCTCTAGAGGTAGATTGCTGGTATATTTTGCAGTCCAGAATTTTGCCCATAATGTTTCTGGGAACGCTAGCCATTTCCACCAAATTTTTGCTCCCATGATCACATTGCTGTGTTCAGGATCTCTGAGGCCAATTCCTCCCACTTTCTTCGGGAGACATGCTTTTTCCCATTTGATTAACGCCCATTTCCTATTGTGACCAGAACTGCCCCATAGGAAGTTTCGTTGCAGCTTCTTTATGGCTTTTAGAACCCACTTTGGCGCTACCAGAATAGAAAATAAGTATAGAGGCATGGATTGTAAGACAGCTTTAATGAGCACAAGTCGACTTGCCATGTTTAGGGAACGGTGAGTCCAAAGCAGGAGTCTTGATTCCAGTTTTTCCAAAAGGGATGTCCAGGAAGAATGTTTCCGGGCTGACTCAATGAGAGGGGCGCCTAGGTAATTGGACGGTAAGGAGGCAATGGAGAATCCCAGAATTCGAGCTATGGATCGCTGAGAGGTCGGGTGGGTGTTAAAAAAGAATATCTGGGACTTGATTCTATTGATACAAGCGCCTGAGGCAGTGGAGAAAATGTTAAGCAGAGAGTTAAGGGATCGAGCTTCTTGGACAGAAGAGTGGCCAAAGATCATATTGTCATCAACGAATTGCTGATGGGAAACAGTAGGCGCGCCATGAAGAGAGATGCCTTTGAGAGCATTGGACTGAAGGGCAGCATGTAGGCTTCTTCCCAGACCTTCCGCCATGATTATAAATAGGAAGGGAGACAGGGGATCGCCTTGCCGCAATCCTCTTGAGGGGCGGAAAGTAGCAGAGGGAATCCCATTGATCAAGATGGAAAAGAAGGTGGAAGAAACCATATTCATGATCCATCTAATCCAAGTATTGGCAAAACCAAATGCACTTAAATTTTTTTCCATATAATCCCAGCTTATACTATCAAAAGCTTTAGAGAGATCAATTTTTAGAAGCATACCTGGTTTTTTTGAAAGCTTTAGAGAATGTATGATTTCATGAGATAGAATTATTCCATCAGTGTTTGCCTTCCTTCAACATATCCTGATTGCTCCGGGGAGATGATGCCTGGCAGTAGTGGTTTTAGTCTTACGGCCACTACTTTAGAGACAATCTTGTAGATAATATTGCATAGGGCAATGGGCCTGAATTTATCTGGAGTGCTGGAGTCCTCCGATTTAGGAATTAAGGCGATAAAAGTTGCATTTAACCCTGGATACATCCATCGTAAGTTTCGAGACTCTTCGACAACTTGCCACACCTCCCATTTAATTAGTTCCCAGAAGTAACGAAAGAAGTTTGAAGAGAAACCATCGGGACCTGGAGCTTTACCGGCTTTTAAGGATTTTGCAGCGGATTCCACCTCCTGTAAACTGATTGGTTTAAGAAGCAGGGAGTTTTGTTCCTCAGACACTAGTCGCGGAATATTCCTAGTAATGTTGTTTATAGCCTCATCTCTGTTGAGATTTGGTTCTTGACTCATTTCTTTAAAATAGTGGAGGAATTCCTTTTCTATATCTTCCTGAGTCTCCAGTTTGTCGCCTTGAGCGTTGATAACCTGAGAAATTTGATTGTGCATTCTTCTTTGCACTGTGGTTCGATGGAAGAACTTGGTGTTCTTCTCCCCTTCCTTCAACCACCGGATGCGGGATTTCTGTCTCCATAGAACTTCCTCTTGTTGCTCTCGTTCTTGGAGTTTGCTTTCCATTTCTTCTTCCTTGTGCGCTAGCTCCTCTGTCCGTCCTTCTAGGATTATTTTTTGTTGAATTGATTTGAGTTCCTGGAGAATCGATTCCTTTTCCTTAAAGATGTTGCCAAAGTTATCTTTATTCCATTTCTTGATTCTCCTTTAAGGAACTTCAATTTCTTTTGAAATCGGGCCATTTTGGATTGTTCTATTGGGTTGCTATTTTGCCAAGTTGTAGTTATGAAATCCTTGAATTCTGGATGTGAAAGCCAGAATGCTTCAAATCTGAATGGTTTTTTGATGTTATTGCCCGGTCTGTTCCAAAGCAATTCTATGGGCCAATGATCCGAGCCTGAGAAAGGAATGATATGTGCTGTGAATTCTCCTCCAACATGGACAGCATTGTTAGAGATCAAGAACCTGTCAAGACGGGATGCAATCTGCATGGGAATAATCCTCTTGTTCGTCCAAGTATAAAGGCCATTTGCTGTAGGAAGATCTATAAGCCAGTTACTCTGAATAAAGTCCTTTAGAAGTGTTCCATCTTTATTGGTTCTGCAGCATCCTTCTATCTTTTCCTCTGAGTTAGCTATCATGTTAAAGTCCCCTCCTGTCACCCATAGCGGATGTCTCATGTCCTGATTGATCTGTTCTATTGTATTCAAAATTGCTACCTTCTGCTGTGTTTCTTGGGGAAAATAGACATTCGTTAAGTGTCCATGAATGTTGGTAGCCATAAGATGAAAACTGGCATGAATGAAGCTTTTGTTAGCATGAATATTATTTAACTGAATCTTTCTTGCATCCCATAGAATTGCAAGTCCTCCTGAGGCTCCTTGCGCTTCCACTGCTGTCACCTGGCCTCCCGGCCATGCTTTAGCTGCTGCTCGTTCTAAAAAATTTAGTGAGCATTTAGTTTCTTGAAGAAATAAGATTGATGGTTGTTCTTCCATGATCAAATTTTTTAGGAGTTTCCTTTTCCTGGGGCTGTTGAGCCCTCTTATGTTCCAAGATATTAGCTTCATTGGGAAGGGTTGAAGTTGGTGTTGAAATACTTAGTAAGTTTGGCATATCTGCCAGACTCCACTAAGACCGCTCCAAGCTTGATAGTTCGTTCCAAATCTGTTTTCCTGCCTCTTTTTTTGTTGTCTTTGAATGCAAATTTGCCATCCCATTTACTACCTTTTTGGATTCCGAGGGAGTACTTCTTTTGTGCCTTGCTTAATATTTCCACCAAATTGTCAACTTGGTTTTCATGGATTTTTTCAAACTTGCCTTGTTTGCAAGCTTGTTCCATTCCTATGAGGTCAAGTTCCCCAATATCAATTGGGTCATTATCATCTTCCATGGGTTGTATTTCTTGCGATTGTCCTTCTACCTCCTTCCCTTTGTCCTTACTTTGCAAAGGGTTGTCAATATCCATGGCTGGGTTGCTTCTGGGATCGGAGATCTGTGGGGTTTTTTCACTTTGCTGAGTCGAGCTTGTTTTCTCCGGCGATGATGCCTTGTGAGTTGTCTTTTCCTTGCTGGGTTCATCTTGTGATGTCATTTTTGCCAGCGCCTCAAAACTATTGTTGGTAGAGGGATTGTGGTTCTCCCCTGGTGGTGATTTTGGAGGAGCATTCGGCTTCTTGTTGCTTCGTCTTCTGTTGATCACTTTAGTGAAGCCATTCTGTTGGTGTGATTCAGGATTCAGTTGCGTTGCTTCTTTCTTATTTAGGGGACAGTCTCTGAATAAATGTCTGATCGCATGACATTTCCTGCAGCGAAAAGGTACCTGTTCGTAATCAATCACTTGAACCCAGTCATGATCCTCATGGAAAAGTCTGACTGTATCAGGCAAAGGTTGCTTTAGATCCATGTAAACACAGATCCGAGCGTAGGAGACAAATGTGGTGGGTCTCACCGTTTTGGTTTCTTCGGCAACTTTGATAAAATCTCCTATCATTGATCCAATGGATTTTAAAGAGCCTTCATCCCAATATTCCCATGGCAGCGAATAAAGACGGATCCAGACTGGTGCATAGCTAATGTCTTCATTATCTGGATTGAAACGGGCTGCCTATTCTCTGAGATAGAGCCCAGCAGAGTTAAAAAAGTAAGGCCCCCCATCAAATACTCTGTTCCTATCTTCCAGACAGTTGAAAATAGCTGTGAAGAAACCCTTGGGTCCTAGGAGGAGGGTTATTTCACCCTTTGGCTTCCATTTGTGATTTATCCAACCTCTTAGAGCTTTTTCATTTGGCCAGAAGCCCAGAAATTTCCCTATGAGGGCCTGATCGTGCATATATTGTATTCTTCCATTTATTCTTTCACTAGGCAGTTCAACTTCTGGCCTATGAGTAGCAACCGGTTTACAGGTGGACGAACTAACCTTTGGATTTTCGATTGAAGCTTGAGGATCCACGGTGCTCTGCGATTCCTGTGCGGATTTTTCTTGATTGGCCGAGACTGTGTTTGTATTACCTTCTGGTCCTTGCTGGCTTCCATTAACGGGCTGAAGCACTGCCCCATCCCCCTGCGAGGGAATCATTTGGTCCGCCTAGTCTGCCTGCGTACTGGAATACTGGCAGCTTTGGTCAGATCTGGAGGTGCAGAGCGGGAGCTCTGCCGCCGCAGGTTTCCTGTCAGTCGAAACCCTACCACTTCGAAACGCCAACGCTCATCGCCATCTTCGTCCCAAGTTTGATGGGGGTTATAATTAAAGGGAAAGCCATAGGAATAGTAATATTGACATCATAATAATATATGAGTTGTATTTAAAGAATATTTTAGTTAAAATTAATTGTTTTTTATAATATTTTAGTATTAAAAAATAGTTATTTTGAATTAGTATTAGTATATTTGTGTTGAGAGGTGCTTTCTAGAATATGGTAGAGATGTTGTAACATAATGTAATGTAAACATTTTAATTTATCAAAATACTATAAAAATAACCTCATTAAAATAAATTAAAAATAAAAATAACTTATGGTATTGAGAGCCCATGGTATTCTTGTAGAAGATAGCTTATTTAAAACGAGAAATTAAACCAACCTCTATCTATCTTAACTCCAAATCTACTAAGTGCCTAGGGATCAAATCAAATTTCTTGACATGCAAATCTCTTTTAGAGGGAAAAAATGTTTGATTCCTCTTGACACTTGGTAGACCACAAGTTAAAATGGATATAGGCTAGATTAAAATTTTAATCTAGATATGATTTAGTTTTTTAAAAATCATCATAAAAGAACATATTAAATAGATGTCAAATATATATGAAATTTCTAGAAACTATATTTTGATGTTAGTTTGGATTCTTAAAGTTGTTTTAAAATTTAATTTTTATTTTCATAGAGACTTTAGATAAGGTTTTCCATTTTGAATTTGATAAAGGTTATAGATATTACCTAAACCAATCAACATCGTTACTTTTTCTTTTTGATATATTCTTCTATATTGATGGTTAGTGGAGTATTGATGCTTGTCAATGAATGAGAATATATTGTTGGAGTAAGTTTTTCTAGCTCTATAACATGATCTATCAAAGAGATGCCTCAATCATTATGCATCACAAAACACAATACACCAACTAGGAATAGGTTCTAAATTACCAAATACATATAGGTGTGCTCCATGGAGAATAAAAATTGTTTATCATGCTATAAAGAATATATCACACCATTTCACTAACCAAATATTTCTACATGACATTCCCACCAATGTGCCAAATGACATGGAACATCATGATAATGATATTGCTTATTGTTCATCATGACACCCTTCCAATGTTTCACATCACCTCTTTAAGGATCCAAGTGGTATTGGTTTTAGGCTAGATAATTCTTTTTTTAATCATACATCTACAAATTTTCAATATAGTGTTACTAAAGAAAAACTAGTGCACCAAATAATATGAACCATTGTGACAATGGTGATGCTTTTTGTCTAGCATGGTTCATTGTTTTCTAGGCACATTATATTTTAAATAAATCACATAATGAATGTTTTATTTGATACAATTTTTTGAATTTTATATTAAAAATTTATCGTATCAGTGTGTTAAATTAAAAAGTAGCATTGATGTACTACTTTTGATGGAACATTGTAACTATGCTAGTGTGCCACATATGATGGAGCACCATAATTATTTTGGTGTGCCTATTAACATAGAACATCAAGGATATGGACATGCTTTTTGTATCATATAATGTGGAATAGCTAGTGTGCATGAACTATTAAAGGTACACTAGTTACCTTACCACATCATTTTTGCAAACAAAATTTATTTTTATTTTTTGATAAATACAATATGGTTTGAAATTTCAATTTATTTAACCTATATATATGTGCCTAAAAGTAATTGTACATGAATAAAAAATGATAAAAACTAGTGCAGGAACACCAAGAATCGTAGCATGTTGACACATGCAACTTTGTAGGGGATTGGGGGATTAGACAGTGGGAGATGGATATGATCCTTTTCCATATTCCACTACATATGTGTTTCCTTTTGAGGAATATTTTCCTCCTTAATTTTTATGATGAGGCTACATCTCTTAGGTGTTAGTTTCCATTTTTATAGTAGTGGATATATGATTGGGATCATGTAAAGAAAGTACCCGAGATCATTACCAATATACTATATCAACCCATGAAGGAAGATATCTATTTTATCATTGTTTTTTCTAAAAGGAGGGGAGCTTTTACCCCACTTGCTTGATCTACAATTTTAAATTGCAAGAGAGGTTTATTTGGCATATGTGTATAGAAATGTTAGCTCACACATTATTCATGTCATGGATTTATAGATTTTTGGTGGCCAATTGTGGATAGGTTTATTTACTACATAGGATGTTAAGTTCTAAATTATCCCTTATTGTCATGGAATTGACACGCTTTACCTTTGATGGGAAGTTCATTGATTTCCCTTTGTTGTACTACGTAGATAACCTAGTTCAATACCTCTAATTATTAGGTGGTCAAAGACATTTTATGATAGTCCTTTATTTTCTTAAGGTCATTTCCACTGTATTTTATTATGGCAGGTTATTATTTGTATTTATAAAAAAAGATATTTACTTTGTTTTTAATGGGATTCATGAAAATTGGATAACAATATATAAGTTCCCTCATGGGCCTATGATTGATGCACATATGCACATGTGAGGGTAGTTGTTTCGAGGGGCTAGATGAAGTGGTTGTGCAGTCTAGTCAGTAGAAAGATTGGTCATTTCTTGGCTAGAGGGGACAATCTTTTCATGAATATTATAGAACAGTAATAAACAAGGATTGATTGGAAAGGTTTTATAAAAATATGATTTACTTTAAAGAAACCACTATATGGTCGAGGTAATATTATTACTATGCTTTGATAAATCTAGTTGCATATTTTTTTCTCTTTTTTATTGCACATGTAATTTATTGAATCAATTTATCTTATTATTATTATTATTATATTTTTAATATATTAGCACATGTGTTGGGGAAAATCCTCCCTAGTAAGATTAAGAGATGGATGAGAAGGTTCAACAACTTCTAATACACTTTCCTAGTATGACATGCACATTGGACCATAAGGTCTTAACTAAGATTGTAGATCACATAATCTAGTCTAATGTTTACACATGGAATGGTAATTATGCACACTTAATAGATATTACAAGACCCATATTTGTCTAACATATGGCTGATCCTTCCTTGCAACATGATTTCATTGATGCATCACGTACTTGTGAGTGTCATCAATTTCATCTAGACATTAAGGGATGGTGCTTATTATAATTTATATATATCATCATATGAGGATGAAAAATCATAATCATTAACCTCCTAATTATCCACTACTTATTCCTACACTATATCGACTAACATCTCATCTTCCTCCTCCAATTCATGATTCTCCGCCACCTAGTGTTGCATCATATTGGCTAGAATTGCCTTCTCCTCCTCCATTATAAGGTTATCCAACACCTAGTACTCCTCCATATTGATTGTAATAGCCTCATCCTCATCCACATGCATCAATAACTAGATCATTGAGAGATCCACCTCCTCATCATATTCCTCATGCATAACTAACCAAATGATCCATTATTCCACCATTTCCTCCTCCTCATATTCCACATGTTTCATCATCTAGATAATCCACTAATCTACCAGCTCCCTCTCCTTTACATGTGTCACTAGTTACATCAAATTCCATTGATTATTCTTGTCATAATGCTAACAAGGGTGGAGATTAAAATGTTGGTCATTCATATGACCAACTTGATGAAAATGTTGGAATTTATTATTCTGATGTTGAATGTGAACATGATAAATGTAATCTCCTTGAATGAATCATATTTTATTGAAATGGATTAGCATAGAATAATGAGGAATACAAAATTTACTTCCTTATCATATCCAAATCTTGTTCTATGTTTTTTGTTTCTAATTTCTTCCCATGGTATAATAATGGGTTTGAAAAGATTATGTTGAACCTATTAATGTATATTTTCATTCTCATCTGAAACTACATCTAAAGTTATTTCAGAAAGTTGTTTCTATGTTGAATGTGGATTCGAACCTGTTGCAGAAACTACAACCATCCTTCAAAATTTTGCCTATGCTTCAATTTTCGAGCCTTGCTTCTTATCCACAAGATCTCATCTTGCACTAATTTAGGTATTCATAAATCGACTAAGACTTATATTTTTATTTTTGATTGTGCTTGCTTAGTTTCACACTTAGCTGATCCTTGTAAGTCACAAGTTATTCTCCCAACTTGGTCTCAAAGCATTTAAGGGCTTGCCTCCAGAAACTATGCAATCATTGAGGGCAAGCAACCTTGATGATGGGAATTGTGCAGTTCTAACTAACAGTCATCCTTGAGCTTAGAAACTATGTATTCATGGAATGAAAGCTAATGATGATCCCAGAAAATATGTAATCCCTCACTAAGCTTAGAAACTACGCAATGCACTGAGTTAGACAATGGCTCAGTTCCCCAGAATTGCATAGTCTTTCCTGGTGGTGTGCATGGAAAGTTTACCCAAAAAAAGCTAAAAGCTTGAAAAGAAAAAAACATCCATAAAAAATAGGGATCTATTTTTAATATCCTGAAATAGGCAATTTCATTGTTTTTAAAGACTTCCACCAAGTGTCACTTTTTCCTTATTTTAGGCATGTGCGTCATAAACCCTACTTCATTCAAATCTATTTAATAGACGCTTTAGAGCTCATTTAGACATTCGACCTTTTTTGTTAAATATTTATTGTTTTTAAAAATAACATAATTTATTTTTTATTTAAAAAACAATTTTATCGGCCACCGCCCCCACGAGCGCCTGGGCGGTGGCTATTTTATTCTAAGAATCGAATAACCACTTTTTAGCCACCCCAACTGGTGGTTGGGCGGTGGCTATCCAATTCTCAGAATCGGATAGCTATTGCTCGGCTGCCCGTGGGAGAGGCTGAGCAGTGGCTATCCGATTCTGAGAATCAGATAACCACCACCCGACCATCCCCACAGGCGGTTGAGCGGTGGCTATCCGATTCCAAGAATCGAATAGCCACCACCCAACCGCCCGTGAGGGTTGTCGGGAAGTGTTTATTTGATTCTTGGAATCAAATAGCCACCGCTCGGCTACTTGTGGGGGTGGTGGCTGATAAAATTGTTTTTTAAATAAAAAATAACTTTTCTTAAATATGTTTATTGTATTTAAAAAAACAAAATTTAATTTTTATTTTAAAAAGAAAATTTATCGGTCATCGTCCCCATGAGCAGCCGAGCGATGGCTATTTGATTCCGAGAATCATATAGCTACTTCCCGGCCACCCCCACCCCACGGGCGGTTGGGAAGTTGCTACCCGATTCTCGGAATCAGATAGTCACCACTCAGCCACCTATGGGGGTGGTTGGGTGGTGGTTATCTGATTCTCAGAATCGGATAGCCACCGCTCAGGCTTAGAATCAGATAACTACCACTCGACCACCCCCACAGGTGGCTGAGTGGTGGCTATTCGATTCTG
>APFE030828739.1:30228-86733 GCA_000404065.3 Pinus taeda | reverse complement strand
TAATGTTTTTCATAGTCATAACAAAATCTTTTACACCATTATTTCAAAATGTTAAAATTTACCTAAAAAAAAAAAGAAAGTGTTATTTCAGCATCAACACTTTTCGTTTAGAGGGTGTTTTTTACACAATTTTTGCACATAAAAATTTGGTTTTACTGGCATTTTTTTTAAATGTTGGAAATTGACCCTAAAAAAAATCCATCGTTCCATTATTAGCACTTTTCGTTTTCAGGTTGTCTTTTACACAATTTTTGCATAAAAAAATTGTTCTCACTGTCATTTTTAAAAACATGTTCAAAATTGACCCTAAAACAAAAACCATCATTCTGGTATACACACTTTTCGTTTTTAGCACTGTTTTTCATGTTTTTTCGGGGTTTTTTGGGCAAAGTTCTCGTTTTGAGTTTATAGTTCTCATTTCAAAGTTTACATTGTTCACAGTTCTAGTAACTATGGGTAAACAATACAAATATGAAATGTAAATCATTCTAAAGAGGTTCAACATATGAGAACAGTAATAGAATACAAAAAATAATTTTCTTTCTTTCGAGTCCATTTGTAACAGTCATTGAAATGTTTATCTACTTTTTCTTAATCATTGAATAAACCAAAATAAGCAGATATTGTGCATGCATATCCTTTTCATTTATTTTCTCTCCTAAAGAACAGAAGGCAGACAAGGAAAATTGCACAAGAACTTTTAGTACGAAGGCTGGCAAACAACAAACAGAGACCATAATCGAAAGAACTAAGCACATTACGAATAGTTTGACCAAGAATGAGTATACAATCGATGAGTAACAAAACCCATGCCAGTGGTAACAAATACAACCGAATACATTGTAATTTTTTTTCATTCCAACAAAAAATATATTTGTATACATATGACAGTCCAGGGAGAACCCAACGGACAACGAAAGAACCAAATGAACCAGCAAAACCCTAGGTGAGGGTTTTGGACGACCACCCTCCAACACATAGTTTTATAATTACAAATTGCGTAATACAAACAAGGGTCTGTACAAAATAACCCAGGTCGCATAACGACAATAGAGGAGTATAAGAGAACAAGAACTGGGACTCTGTTTAACAAAACCAACAGAGACTGATAATAAAAACAAGTTGATAACAGTGGTAGAGCCTATTGGGGGAGATCCGAAGAATTTGCACTAACCATGCCAAAGAACAAACCCCTAACCTGTGCAATCAAAACAGGGCAACATTGTCAACCCAAAAGAAGAGTAAGGGATAGTGAGAAGAAAATGAAGCATAAGGAATTAACTGCATAGTGAACAAATTGATTACCTGGAGGTTTAGTCGTGTGGGAGAAATGCAAACCCACTGAGCCACAATCCATGGTGACATCCTGAGACCAAGAAGTCGTTCTTGTTAAATCTGGAGGAAGATAGAGAGGGCAAATAAATCATGGAGAGATAGCTTACCTGAAGAGAATTGCGAGAAGAAGGAGGCCACCGTGACTATGACCTGTAGCATGCAAACCCATTAGTCAAATTTAACAAGTAGGAGAACCACAATAAAATGAGAACAGTGGAGGAAATATAAGTGGAGCAAACGAACAGACAATTATAGTGGTCATTTTCTTACACAAATGAGCAGAACCGTCATTTAGTGCCCAAGGAATCGAGTAAATAAGACACCAGGACCAATGCAAGTGCCATACCCACAAGCAGCACAACCCATAGCCAGCGCACGCAGAGACGTGGCTTACCACCATTCATTTGCATCACGAAACCATACTTCTAGACCAAACCCTCAGCGCAGCAGAGTCACAAGAACAAAAAAAAATGAAAGAATGACAATAGAATGCAGGGTTTTGGCATAGACCGAGGAGCGGGAAAACAATAACCAAGGAAAGGACTGCCAACACAACAAAATTAATGTCATTCATAAATGCCACCCAAACGAAGTCCAGAGCCATCCAACAATTAACCTCTAATCACCATTGTTAAGTTACAAAATCATTTGCTTAATCATTTAATTATTGACTAGTGCATTATTGGTTTTATTATTAAGCATTATTGCATGGAACTATGGGCTAGTCCCATCATAGTGGTATTAGAGGAGCATTTAGTGTTTTTCCCTGAGAAATGGAAGTTGGAAGACAAGGACGTGGAAGAGGTGCTCGGAGAGCAGCAAATGAGGGATTGCAAGAGGAGATCAGGATCCTTACTACCCATTTGGAGGCAGTTGAAGTAGGAAGGAGAAGGGATCTAGAGGTAGGAGATGACAACGAAGAAGAAGCTGTAGTGACAATAGATGGATCAGATGAAGAAGGGCTGGAAATGAGATTGTTGAGGTTGGTCCTGTTGGCGAGTAGCAAACCTAATCTAGAAATCCCAAATTATGACAACAACTTGTCCACAGAAGTCCTGTCGGACTAGATCAGCGAGTTGGATAAGTATTTCGAGTGTGAAGAGATCAGTGAAGATCGGAGAGTTAAGTTCACTACAACAAAGTTGAAGGGACATGCAACCCTGTGGTGGGACAGTGTCCAAATAGAGAGAAGGAGGATGAACAAGTTGCCAATCAAGAAATGGTCAAGGATGGTGGCTAAATTGAAAGGCAAATTTCTGCCTAAGGATTACTGATTGCACTACATTGGCAAGTGAAAAATTTGAAGTAGAAAGGGATGACAGTAAGAGAGTACACTGAAGAATTCTAGCGGATAAATCTGAGAGCTAGTTATACAGAGGATACCCTGGAGAAAACAGCTAGGTATGTAAATGGTTTGAGATTAGAAATATTAGATGAAATCAATATTCTTTCCCTAAAAACTATAGAAGAAGCATACCAGAGTGCTATGAAAGCAGAGGAGAAGATTTCCAGAAAACAAAATGTTAGGAGAGGATGGGGAATCGGTAGAGGAAGAGGACAGTCTTATGGAAGAGGGCGCACTGCCAACAGTAGTGAAGAAGGCAGCAATTCCAAAGCTTCTGGGACAACAAAAAAATGTGACAGCAAGAGAGGTGGCAGGCCATATCAGCGAGGCAGGGGAAATGGCCAAGGCAAAGGAGCTAACTATCAGTGTTACAGGTGCCACAAGTGGGGGCACAGATCTTTTGAGTGTCCTGAGGTGGAACAAGCTAGACAAAGAGGTGTGTATGTTGCACAACCAAAGGAAGAAGAGGCACCTCCCCAAGAAGCATAAAATGCGCCTGAAACAAGGGAAGCCTTAGTTTTGAACAAGGTGTTGCTGAAACCATCCAAAGAAACAACTGAACAAACTCAAAGGAAAGCTTTGTTCTGGACAGTTCGTAAGTCACACGGTAAGTGTTGTACGCTGACTATCGATAGTGGGAGCACAAACAATCTGGTTTCCATGGAGATGGTGGAGAAGTTGGGGTTGAAGCGGTTGAAGAACCCCATTCCTTCCAAGGTATCATGGCTGCAAAAAGGCCATCAGCTGTTGGTAGATGAGCAATGTGAAGTGGAGTTCCATATCAACAGATATAAGGATAAGGTCATTTGTGACATAATGCCGATGGATGTATGTCACATACTATTAGGCAGGCCATGGCAGCATGATAGAAAGGTTGTACATGACAAGAAGACAAATTGTTATAAGTTTGTTAAAGATGGGATCAAGCACATGCTTGTGCTCATCAAGGAAGAAGAGACAACAGAAACAAGCGGGATGAGAGTGTTGTTAATGGGTGGAAAATAGTTTTTAAAGCAGATTGAAGACAGTGAGGTAAGCTATGTTGTTGTAAGAAGAGCGAAAACAGTGGTGCTACACACAGAGGTGTTAGATTTGCCTGCAGAAATTTAGCAGATGCTGCAGGAGTTCAACGATATAGTGGTGGATGACTTACCAGATAAACTGCCCCCAACAGAAGTATAAGTCATCATATTGACTTTATACCCGAAGCAATTTTTCTGAATAAGGCAGCATATCAGATGAACCCCAAAGACAATTAGGAGATCAGAAAACAGGTGCAGGAATTGCAGGTAAAGGGCTGATAAGGGAAATTTTGAGCCCTTGCGCAGTTCCAATAGTTCTCGCTCCCAGGAAAGGAGGAGAATGGCGAATGTGCACAGATTTGAGGACCATCAATAAGTTTACCATCCGGTACAGGTTTCCACTACCACGAATGGATGACATGATGGATTGATTAAGTGAGACAACATATTTTTCAAATATTGATTTAAAGAGTGGGTATCATCAGATTCAAATTTGAGAAGGGGATGAGTGGAAGACAACCTTCAAGACTAATGCAGGACTGTATGAGTGGCTAGTAATGCCATTCGGACTGAGCAATGCATCTAGTACCTTTATGTGATTAATGAATGAAATGTTGAAAGAATACATTGGTAAGTTTGTAATTGTGTACCTGGATGATATATTAATTTTTAGCAAAACGAGGGAGGAACATTTTCGACATGTTCACAAAGTGCTGGAAAAATTGCAACAGAATAAGTTGCTGATAAATTTGAAAAAGTGTACTTTTCTGCAAAAAGAGTTGGTTATCTAGGTTTTGTGATTGCAGAAAATGAGTTGAAGAGGGACCCAGAGAATATTGCAGCAATTATCAACTGGAAATCCCCAAAAAGTTTGTTTGAGGTACGTAGTTTTCATGGGTTGGCAAGTTTTTAATGAAAATTTATAAGAAATTCCAGTGAAATCTACGCACCTATGTTGGATACTATTAAGAAGGCAAGTCAGCTTTTTCATTGGATCGAGGCAGCAGAAAGGAGTTTTCAGCTACTAAAGAGGAAGATCACAAAAAGAGCGATCCTGAGATTGCCAGATTTTAAAAAGATTTTTCAGGTTCGCGGTGATGCAAATGGTACGACCATTAGAGTTATACTTAGACAAGAAGACAACCTGTTGTGTTTTTTAGCGAGAAGATGAATGAAAGTAGGTAGAAGTATTCATCCTATGACAAGGAATTCTATGTTGTCGTCCAAGCATTGAAGCACTGGAGACACTATTTGTTGGGGAATGAGTTTGTTTTGTTCTCAGATAATTTTGCACTGCAATATGTGATGCAACAACATAAGCTGAATCACAAGCATGCTAAGTGGGTTGAATATTTGCAAATTTTCACCTTTGTGTTGAAACACATCAGTGGGCAGGCTAACAAGGTGGTGGATGCGTTGAGCAAAAGAGCCTTACTCTTGTAGGAGAGTACTATACAAGTGCTGGGCTTTGAGCACTTGAAAGACTTGTATCAGACTAACACAAATTTCAAGGAGGCTTACGAAGCATGTTAGAATTCTTTGGTGAGAGACAATAGTCCATGGTTGGACTATAATTTGCAATAGAAGCTATTTTTTAGATGGGGAAAGTTATGCTTTCCCGATTGCTCAATGAGAGAGAATATCAGTCGGGAGAAGCACAGTGGAGGTCTAGCCAGACATTTCGACATAGACAAGACATTAGAGCAGCTCAACCATTTTTATTATTGACGAAAAATGTGAAGGGATGTGCAGAGATTTGTGACCAGATGTAAAGTGTGTCAGTTGGCAAAAGGACATAGTCAAAATACGGGACTTTACATGCCATTTCCCATTCTAGGTAGACCGTGGGACTCAGTCAGCTTAGACCTCGTCTTGGGTCTACCAAGGACACAACGGGGTTATGATTCAATGATGGTAGTAGTGGACCAGTTTTCTAAGATGGCACATTTCATCCCTTGCAAAAAAACTAGCGATGCCACTCACGTGGCCCACTTGTTCTTTACAAAGATTGTGAGGCTACGTGGTCTACCTAAGTCCATTCTCTCTGATAGGGACGTGAAGTTTACAAGGAACTTTTGGCACACCCTATGGAAGAAGATGGACACACAGTTAAGTTTTAGCTTTGCTTATCACCCACAGACCGATGGGAAAATAGAGGTGGTAAACAAAAGTTTGGGGAACCTACTACGAAGTTTGATTGGTGAAAATTCGCAGATGTGGGATCAAGTACTTGCCTAGGTAGAGTTCGCTTACAACGACTCACCCAATTGCAGCACGAGTTACAGTCCTTTCCAAATCTTGTATGGCATGAATCCTCACAGAGTGCATGAATTATGAGATCTAGGATAGCAGGAAAGATCTGGGGATGAATTCGCTAAAGCGATGAATGATTTACATGAGCAGGTGAAAATAAAATTGTAGGACAACAGTCAAAAATATAAGCAGCGAGCAGATTTGAAATGGAAAGAAGTGCAGTTTAATGTGGGGGATGAAGTCCTCACAAATTTGCACAAGGAGCGTTTTCCTAGAGGCGCATATTACAAGCCAAAGTACAAGAAGATAGGCCCCTGCAAAGTTCTCCCGAAATTTTTAGCGAATGCTTATGAAATACAACTGCCACCAAGAATAGGCATCTCGCCCATCTTTAATGTGGCAGACCTGTTTCAATATACTACTGATCCAAAGGAAGACAGTACAACACAACCTACATGGGACACCCAAGATGGAAGTGAGACTTGGATGAGACAAATGCCTTACGTTCAGACCCCTGAGATCGAGAGGATCCTCGACACTCAGGTGGCAAAGAGAACTCGATGGAAAGAGTATCTACAATATCTAGTCCAGTAGAAGAACTGTCCTATTGAGGACAGTTCATGGGTTGATGCCAGACGTATAGAGAAGGCGGGTTATTCAGTCGAGAAGCTCATGGACCAGAGTCATGATTTCTTCTTACTGTGGGAGCCTAATGCAAGAGCATCCAGCTAAGGGAACCATGACTAGGTGTTGGTCTCCGCCAAGGTGGAAATATTTATCAGTGTTTGGTTTCTTTATGTTTAATTAGTCAACGCATAATGTAGGGACTTGTTTTTTTTTAAATTTCATTATTAGTTAGGGAACAATATAGGTAGTTAGGGTCACTTTCAAGACTGTCTATCTTTTAGTGAACAACTATTTCTTCCATTTGGAACAAAGCAAAAAAAAATAAAATTATATCAATTGTAAAATCTTGCAGCACAAGAAGGACCGAATAAGTTAAGAGTTATGTAACTAATAAAAGAAACAACTGAAGCGTAACTGTGCACAATTCAGGTAACTAAACAATACAAATATGAAATGTAAATCATTCTAAAGGGGTTCAGCATATGAGAATAGTAATAGAATACAGAGAATAATTTTCTTTCATTCAAGTCCATCTATAACAGTCATTGAAATGTTTATCTACTTTTTCCTAATCATTGAATAAACCAAAATAAGCAGATATTGTGCATGCATATCCTTTTCATTTATTTTCTCTCCTAAATAACAGAAGGTAGACAAGGAAAATTGCATAAGAACTTCCAGTACGAAGGCTGGCAAACAACAAATAGAGACCACGACAGAACGAACCAAGCACATTACGAACAGTTCGACCAAGAACGAGTATATAATTGCTGAGTAACAAAACCCAAGACAGAGGTAACAAATACCATCAAATACACCGTAATTTCTTTTCATTCCAACAAAAAATATATTTGTATATATATGATAGTCTGGGAATAACCCGTCGAACAATGAAAGAACCAAACAAACTAGCAGAACCCTAGGCGAGGGTTTTGGATGGCCACACTCCAACACAAAGTTTTACAATTACAATTTGCGGAATATAAACAAGGGTATGTACAAACTAACCCAGATCGCATAGCGACGACAGAGGAATATAAGCAAACAAGAAATGGGACTCTGTCTAACAAAATCGATAGAGACTGATAATAAAAACAAGTTGATAATAGTGGCAGAGCCTACAAGGGGGAGAGCCGAAGTGTTTACACTAACCACGCCAAAGAACGAACCCCCAACAGAGTAAGGGATAGCAAAAACCAAACGAAGCATAAGGAATTAACTGCAAAGTGAACAAATCAATTACCTAGAGGTTTAGTCACGTGGGAGAAATGCAAACCCACTAAGCCACAGTCCATGGTGACATCCTAAGACCAAGGAGTTGTTCTTGTTAGAGCCGGAGGAAGATAGAGAGGGCAAATAAATCATGGAGAGATGGCTTACCTGAAGAAAATTGAGAGTAGAAGGAGGCCATCGCGACTGTGACCTGTAATATGCAAACCCATTAGTCAAATTTAACAAGCAGGAGAACCATAATAAAACTAGAACAACAGAGAAAATACAAGTGGAGCAACCGAGCAGACAATTACAGTGGTCATTTTCTTACACAAATGAGCAGAACCGTCATTCAGTTCCCAAGGAACTGAGTAAATAAGTCACCGGGGCAAACGTAGGTGCCATACCCACAAGCAGCACAACCCATAGTTGGTGCACACAGAGCCATCGCTTACCACATTCATTTGTAGTACGAAACCATACTTCCAAACCAAACCCTCAGCGCAGAAGAGTCACAAGAACCAAAAAAAATGAAAGAATGACAATAGAATGCAAGGTTTTGGCGTAGACCGAGGAGCGGGAAAACAATAACCAAGGCAAGGACTACCAGCACAGCAAAATTAATGTCAGTCATAAATGCCACCCAAACGAAGCCCATAACCATTCAATAATTAACTGCTAATCACCACTGTTAAGTCACAAAATCATTTGCTTAATCATTTAATTATTGATTAGTGCATTATTGTTTTATTGTCAAGCATTATTTCGTGGAACTATGGGCTAGTCCCATCATTTTTCTTGTTTTCTACCATGGATTTTTGTATTTCTTTCAAAGCTTCCATCATATTGTTTCTCCATTATTTACTAAAAATTGTGTTTGTGACGATAGATCTTCCAACTTAGTTGCTTAGTAGCTTCTATTTCCTCATGAGTTAGAGATAAGTCTTCATGAGGTTTAATTGGTGTAGTAACTTTATGTGGAGGAATAATGACAATACTCCTCCCTATCAAAATTTTAAACCATTAAAAGAATTGAATCTTGTATCAAGTATTCATATCACTTGTAAGTTACATACCTTTACAACCTTAATTTAGAGAGTTTCTAAATGACTAAATATTTTCTTGATATATTTCTAAGATTTGAAACCTTTTGAATATGAATTTTTGGCTTGTAATACACTAATATGTCTCCCTTGCAATTACATATGTGATACTAGAGTTTGATGTGCCAAGTGAAAGTTATGGTAACCTTCCCAAAAATTTCTCATTTTTTGTCTCTTCCCAAGAGAAAACTTGTATAGCGTGCCACACGTCCAATTCTTCAAGTACAATATTGAAAATTTTATCTGAGTTACTTCATTATGTCTCCTGATATCCCTAGAAATTTCATAGTTTGAAGTATCAAATAAAAAATGCTATAGTGAGAACTCCACAAGCACTTGTTTGAAATTCATTTTAGGACCATTTACAAACCCCAAATTCCACAAGATATATATCCAAAATTATAACAAATAAAATTATAAAATTTTTCCTAAGGATACCTTGACATTTATTCTCTAGTTGATCAAAATTTTATTGTTTGAAAATTTTATGGTTGGAAGGGTGAATACTGTGTGGTTACTTCAGCGTTCTCATGGTGGTTTTATTCAATTTCAGACTCACTTAAAAGAGGGATATAGTCAGTTTCTATAAAAGTTTTTAGATCTTGGCCATGAGATCTCTTCCTAGTGTCTATTCTATATCTTTTTCCACTTCACATTGTTCCATTTTCTTCTTTAGATCTTCTTCCAAACATAAGTAACTAATAATATGTATGCATTCATAAAATCCCCTTTTCACAAAAAAGCATTTTAATCTAGAGTTTTAGACATCTTAAGAACTTACCTCATTGTCCTTTGAAAAAAATCGTTCTACTTCGTTATAGGATGCAATCGAGTCTACTGCGAAAAATCAGTAATGAGCCTTCCCAAGATGCTAACAATGTAGAAATCAACAGCTCTTGAGATCTTATTTTTGTTGTTCTTGAGTCGTTGTATCAATCAAAAGTCCACTCCTTAGGTTCATCTCCTTTAAAATATTTTTTTCTCTCTGTCCACCTTCATATCCACTCGTATAGCTCCACGTGAAATGAATGTAGAAGATTTTGTAATGATCTTCAAAAATATACTTCTCCAACCACCTTTTAGTTGATAGACAAGGTTTTCTATTCTATTTTTCTGCAAATTATCATTCCTTCTATTCTACCCACTATTTGATTTCTTTCTTTGACGGATGCCACATAAACATATCCCTCAAACAGATCCTAGTCCCAGCAACGAACGATTTGTTGGCTTAGGTTGGGCTAACCCAAGTTGAGATTTTACTATGCACTGAAAAAACCCTCAATCACTAACCCTTTTGGCAACGACTTACAAGAAATTCACAGTCTCACCTGAAGTGATTATGGGAGGTTTCAGAACTAGGTTTCTACAGCCTTTAGTGATACTACGATGTGGCAATTTTGTATTTTCCTTATGCTATAAAACTTATAAACTACTTCACATTCATGAGCTACTTCGCACTTATATATTACTTTGTATAATTGCATCCATCATTTAAACATTACACAAACATCCATAAACTTCACAGTATTGAAATAAAGTGCAGATAATAAGAAAAACACATGAAGACACATAATAACTGTAGTTCATCCCAATGTGGGACTACGTCCACAAGAATTGTTGCTTATAATAGAGAATTTGGTACAACAACAGTTTTTCACTTGTGCACACAACTCCAAGTTGTCTGTGCACTATGCTGCAAATGGTCTGCGCACTAAGCTGCAGACCCAGGCCTCCCTGCACTCAGCTATGGAGACTTGCCCCTTTCTCCAAAGTTCAGATCACATGGATATAATCATAAGCACAGATATGGATCCAAATAGATAGATAGATAGATATATACCTTCCTTCTTTATTATTCATCCCTATATATACTATTACATTGAGAGATTACACCACTACATTACCATGGACCTAATACCATGGTTTCCAAAATACAACGGTATGTGGTCCAAAACCATTCAAATTTTACAATATTATATGCTTTTACAAAAAGGGAAGGGCTTCAACACGAGCCCCTATACTACACAGTGAATTTGTTGAGCGGTCCTTGTTGTGCTCCCCTACTTTGCTGCATGGTCTGCTTCACACTTGGTGGAATCCATTCTACTGCATGCTCCACAAAATTCAGATTCCTTACAAAAAATCTGGCCAAGTTGCGCTGCGCCCAACAATATCCATGTGGTTATCATAAAAAATACCCTTTTTGTTCATGCAGTTTCCAAACCTATGCCACTTTTTTAAGCTAGCCTTCAGAATACTACCCAGAACTACCTATAACTTTCTAGAATCACAACAATGATGGTAAAAATGCTAAACAATCAAAGCTTGAGCAAGATCTTCATCAATACATGCCTAAAGAAACAAAGACATTTCATCAAACAAATAGTAAACTTGGAAGCTAGAGGTCATGAATACATATCTGATAATAAACTTTTGAACTTCATTTGAAAATCACCAAGAGGGCTCAATTCCCTCTCAATCTAACTGCAAAAACACTTGTTAGCCCATGCATTCATCAACCATCTAGTGACTTATCAAATCATGAACAAGAGTCATAGCTAGATCACATCATAAAACCATGCAAATAAACAACATATAATTAAAATAGAGACTATGACAAATCAACCATAAGATCACCATAATGACTAGTACAAGCACTCATAGATCATAATAGGAAAATAACTCATATTAACATATGCAAAAGCCAACCAAGTTAGGGACTTCCATGTACGACCCAACCATAGATTAAGCTGCACCAAATCTCTATTTCATCCAATCACCCTCATGCCATATTACAAGCATGAATGTGTGATCATATGGTTTAAACAAAAATAAAACTAACTTGGGCTTCTAGAGGCCAAACCACCTCAACCCTCAACCACAGTGATTTCACCTAACTAATCCAGAAATCACTATCACCAAAAAAAGCCGAGATTTCTCCAATTTTCTTCACCACATATAGAGGAATTTTCCTCTCTCAACCCATCCTTCAAGAGTTCCTGGAGAAATCCCATCTCCACCCTTAACCCTTGGGAATTTCTTGAGACCGCCCCATGAGGATCCAAATTCTATCGATAATCCAAAGCTTAAACCAACACAAAGCACCCAGAAAACCATGCTTATCCAATAAATGACAAGGCAAGGCTGAAACCAATTAATCTAGGCAAATCCCATGCCAACGAATACAAAATAACCAAACAACCACATGCAAGTACCATGCATCCACAAAGCAGTTAGGAAATCACATAAGAAACCAGTTACCTGCAAAGTAATCATGTTGTATGATCCGAATTTAAATAGGAATGAAACAAATTTCATATATAACCATAAATACAAAGATGCAGCAGAAATAACACTTCCTTTGATTAATATCAAATAATGAAATATACTCACAAACAGTATGGAAACGAGACTAGCTCAGCGATGGTAGCTTATCTTTGAGAAGAGATGTGGTGGTTACATTCCTCTCAACTATGTTACAATGAGGCTCAAGGGCATTTTTATTATTGAACAATAAGAGAAAATCCTAACCAACCAAAACCCTAACCCGAGGATATGTAACACCAAGAGTTTATGGACCTCGTTGGGGTTAGTTAGGCAGCCAACTTCCTAGGGTCATGACTTGGTCATATTATCTCTGTTCGATGCGTGTGATACCCCATTGGAAAGATCTCCCTGAGGAATATGACAAAAAAATGACTTATCAATTGTTGATGGTGGTAGATTACCAATAAAACATCGCTTAGGGCCCCAAAATGGCTCCAAAAGTTTAGGACCTGAAAAAATGCTAAAAGTAGTAAACTATGCTACAATTAATGATCCAAAATGGACCTAGAATAGACTTCTAAGTCTATAGATTTTCCTCATAGAGGAAAAATGAAAGTAACTAGATGCTTCTAGAAATAGTCTCATTTCATAAATCTCTTCATTCTGAATCTAACGCAATTTGAATGGGCTAGAATGGACTTTCGATGAAGAAGTTATTGTAAAAAGAAGATTGCCTATTATCCTTAGAGAAGGAGGCAATTTCTTATAAATGGGACTTAAGGGAAATGTGTTTTTAAATAAAAAAACCCCTTAGAGTTCATCGCATCACATTCCTTCATCGCATCGCAAATAATATATATATATATATATAATAATATAATATATATATATATATATATATAATATATATATATATATATATATATATTATAATATATATATATACAATATACATCTATATATATCTATATATATATACATATACATATACATATACATATACATATGGAGCATTGATATTACATATATATATTATAAAGGGAACATTTCATATCACATTAAAATACATCCAAAGGGAAGGACTTAACCAAAGGAATAAAGGTTTTGCAATAAGAAATCAGTGATTGCATGTGGACCGTTGGATCAGGTGCACAGATCAATGGTCAGGATATGATTGCTAATCGGCGATCGGAGAAGGTTGAGGACCACGACCCATGGCATTGCGACTTACGACCATGTGACTGTGTGATATGTGATAACGCCTATCGGCAATCGATGAATTGCATCACAAACAATACAAAGGCCAATGCACATGTGACCATCGATAAGCGATATTGCGATATGTTGATGTTCCGATGGGTTGATCAGCGAGATCGGCGATATCGACGATTGGCGAACCTCCAATACTAGGGCCAATGCACATTGTGATATGCCGATAAAAGGCGGACCCGATAGAGTTTATAAGCACGATTTCATAACTTTTGAAATCCAGATTTACGAGATTTCTATGTATTTCCCATGTATTGGGTTTTTTTTTTCCATACGCCTATGCGATTGCGATTTGCGATGGAATGGTAGACCAAATGGGTTTATAAATGTGGTTGCATTCCAGTTGAAGTCTGGTTTTTGTGCCCGATAGTTTATTTCGTGTATATTCTTTGTGTATTGGGAATATGGTTATTTCGTGGATTTTATCCTGGAAAGAGGCCGTTGATTCCTTTGTAACTGTCCCTATTCTAAAATCATTGTGGCACACTGTAAGCGGGAGTTTTGTAACACTAATGCAAGAATGCATTATACACAGAGAGCCACAGAGCCAGATGGCCAAGCAGAAAGACATAAAGCCAGAGAGCCAGAGGGCCAGATGTAGAGCCATAGGGAGTAGAGGAAACACAAAGGCAGAGGAATGATTGCACAGAGAAAAACGGATGGAAGCCATAGAGTCGGAGGATTCCTCACAAAATCCAGAGAGCACGATTCGCAGGGGGAGTTCACAAAAATGTAGCAGCGGAGAAGTGAGTTCTCTCTCGAGGGAGCTCACAACTAGGGTCAGAGACAACATCGTAAAGAACTTTCTTCCCCTTCACAGAGATGACAGAGTTAAGAGTCATAAGGCTGTAGAGCCAGAGAGCTCAAGAAAGCTAGAGAAGCCACCAAAGGTTGGGGTGATGGCAAAGGGGTTATTCCTCAGGAGCTGAGCACAATAGAGTTGCAGAGTTGGAGAGCTTGACTGCATCAGAGTTGCAAAGCTAGAGAGCCACAGAGCCAGAGAGATCAAGGTATACTTCTAAGAGCCATGGAGTTGTAATGAAGTCAGAACAGCAAAGAGATCAAATGATCCAGTTTTTGGTGGTGTCTGATGTGTGCTAAGACAGAAGAAGGAGTTCCAGAGACAGTAAGAGAATTATGAGGGACTTGGTGCAAGCTAGAGCTCAAGGTAGCTCAAAGCGTTGATTAAAGGAATCTAGTCCAGAGAAGCCTAGATCTATCTGTAGAGTATGGACAACCAATAGGATAAGATGATATTCTAAACCCAAAGGTTTAGTTGTAAACCAATGGAGTTTAGCATGGAGCTTGTAAAAGAATTCAACCATAATCCCAAAGAGCCTAATCAATTTGATTAAAGCTCAAGGGGACGTAGCCCAAGATATTAGGGTGAACTCCATATTATATTGTTGTCTTATTTGTTTGTTTATTTGCTGTATTTTATGTTATGTGTGTTTATATATCAGTAAGAACATAGACTTAAGGCAATTAAGCAGTTAAAGGAAAACACAAGCATACAACTATTTTAAGCATTTTTAATTCCGCAATTGGTTAATCATAAGCTAGATATTGGAAATTAATAAGCTTTGGAGTGGGAGAAGTTCTTGTAAGCTGACAAGAAGCCTTTAGGTCCCCATTTTAGACCAGGTGGTATCATAGCTGGTTGTTTAATAACCCCACCTTCAAAGAATCTTATACCAGAGAAAGTTGTATCATGAAGAAGATTGTATCATGGTGCAAGTGGTATTCGATGAGAATGCTTGTTTGACTTGCAAGGTGTTCAAACAGTAGAAAGAATTTAGCTATTTGATTGTTTGTAAACTGACTGTTGTGTGAGTTGCAAAGGTTCAGGGAAAGTTGTTGTTAGCTAAGTCTAGGAGAGGACAAGAAGGAAGAAGGGCTAAAGGCATTCTTCTCATCCAAAAGGACCTCAACGAAATCCTTGAAGCACAAGAGGTTTGTTGCAAAAGGTTGCTTGAATATGTTCTTTGTTAATCTTGTTTGAAGTTCTTTTGTTCATTTTGATAATGACAACTTCTACAAGTGAGTCCTCAAATTCTTCTTTCTTCACAAGATTCTCTGATGAATACATGAAGCAAGACTTGTTTGCCATGATGGATATGGTGAGAGAAATGTATGAGGATGGAAGGAAGAGCATGATACTTAGAGAGCAGTTGAATTCCATGAAGGAAGAGAAGCAGATGTTTTCTAACAAATTGCAGGAAATGGAGAGACAGCTTCATATTGTAATATGAACCTGGAAAAGATGCATGAGTTGGAGACACATCATTTTGTTGCCAAAGAAGCCTTAGTCAAGTATCAGCTTGAAGAAGAGGTAAATAATTCCAATTTGCCTTCAATTTCTTCTAAGAATGCTTATATTGTTTCTTTTGAAAAACATACCAGAGGCATAGGTTCCAAGTTAATGTCCAAGATGAGCTATGAAGGAAAAGGCTTGGGAAAACATGCATAGGGTATTGTTGAGCCAATAATAGTTGAGGAAAGGCCTAAGTATCCGGGTCTTGGCTATGGACAAGCTTATGGAGAAAGTTCCAAATCTACCATGAAGGCCATTGAAACAAATCCAAGAAGGAGTTTCATTACAGGTCTTCTACCTCAAGATTGTGAAGATTGTATTCTTGGGGAATGCAATAGTGTGAAGCATACTTTGCAGAAAGAAGGTGTATATCAGCATACTTGAACCAGAGAGTTGTGGAAACTCTGAAACCATTGAAGAGGTTGATGGTGTTCCAAAGGGAGCTACTTCTTCATTCAACTCACCTCCTCATGAAGGCAATAAAGCTGAAAGAGAAAGGTATAAATCTGGTTCTAACCATATTCCTTTTGATTATGTTCATCATGGTAAATTTCCATATAAGTATGGGAAAATAATTGCATGTTACTTTTGTGGTTTGGATAACCATAATGTTTCTAGATATTGGAAGAGAATGGCTACATACAGGAAACTTTTGAAGGAAAATAAGCAAGAAGCCAAAGGTCCAGTGGACAAGGAAAATCATGTTGTCAAGAAGATGCACATGTGTTGCACTTACTGCCATAAGCAAAGGACATATTACTGCAAAATGTTGGACTCTAAATCCAAAAATGCTTCCACATAACTTGAAGAAGGTGGAAAGAGAAAATGGCAGGAATGTAAAGAAAGATTCCTTGAATGATGTGTTTCAGGATGATTCACATGTTGATGTTGATGTGCAAACAAAGGAATGACCTTTGAAATGGATTGGTAAGAAATGGTTAGAGTTCTTATCCAATCAATATTGCATGTCTATTGATATAACACATTTATTTGCATTTCTTTGTTAATGGGATGCAAGTTGCAGGATTTTACCAAGAAGGTGAATGGAAAAGTTTAGTATGCAGACTCACTTTATTGCTGCAACATTTTATTTCATTTCCGCTTCAAAAGCACAGTGTTCTTAAGTGAAAGTTGGAAGGTGAAATGCATGCATGAGCATGATATGCATGACCACAGGATGTTGATGATTTCCTTGTATTTAAACATGTATGTGTGATTAACTTGAAGGGTTGATTACTTTGTTTTAAACATGCATGTAATATCAGGCTTGTTATCTGGTCCATAATTTGTAAATGCAGATGTAAAGACATGGAGGTGTTCACAAGATGTGAAATATGTTTCTTTTGTTGAAGCAGGAGTTTAGGCCATCTAGTTGTTGTTTGTAATCCTGTTGCTGTTAACAGTTGTTGTTGACAATATGTCAAACAGGTACACATGAAAATTTTGGGAAGCAGATGTAACTTCACATTGTTTTGAGCCACCTTGGAATGATGATCAAGGCAAAGAAGTGAAAACTACCTTATGTGACCTTCTCAGCAGGAGTTTTGCATGAAGTCAAGGAGGAAAACAGTTCTTCCTAGGAGGACCGACACATCCAGGAAGGAAAGTGGTCAAAGGCTTTGGTTTAGAGGCACTATGCAAGGAAAGTGTATGGAGGCTGAAAGAAAAGGGTGTTGTTACTCTCATTTATTATTCATATCAGTATATCAGTCTTTTGGAGACAAAAAGTTATTTTTAGTGGGAAGGTGTGATCCAAAATGGATCTAGAATAGACTTCTAAGTCTGTAAACTTTCCTCATAGAGAAAACATGAAAGTCATTGGATGCTCTTGGAAATAGTCTCATTTTAGAGACCTCTTCATTCTGAATCTAACACAATTTTAATGGGCTAAAATGGACTTCGGATGAAAAAGTTATTGCAAAACGAAGATTGCCCATTATCCTTAGAAAAGGAGGAAATTTCTTATAAATGGGACTTAAGGGAAAATGTGTTTTTAAACATATAATCCCTTAGAGTTCATTACATCTCATCCCTTCATTGCATCGCAAATATATATATGGAGCATTAATATCACACACACACACACACACACACATACACACACATATATATATATAAAGGGGACATTTCATATCGCATCACAATACATCCAAAGGGAAGGACTTAGCCAAAGGCATAAAAGTTTTGTGATAAGCGATCAGCGATTGCACGTGGATCGTTGGATCAGGTGCGCAAATCAACGGTTAGGATATGATTGCTAATCAGTGGTCGGAGAAGGTTGAGGACCATGACCCGTGGCATTGCGACTTGCAACCATGCAATTGTGTGATATGCGATAATGCCGATCGGTAATCGATGAATCACATCAGAAACAATATAAAGGCCAATGCACATGCAACCACCGATAAGCGATATTGTGATACGCTGATGTTCCGATGGGCTGATCGGCGATATCAGTGATCGGTGAACCTCCAATAGCAGAGCCAATGCACATTGCAATATGCGAACTTACATATGCCGATAAAAGGTGGACCTGATAGAGTTTATAAGCACAATTTCATAACTTTTGAAATAAGGATTTACAGGATTTTTGTGTATTTCTCGTGTATTGGGTTTTTTTGGCCATATGCCTATGCGAATGTGATTTGTGATGGAATGGTAGATCCGATGAATTTATAAATGTGGTTGCATTCCAGTTGAAGTCTGTTTTGTGCACCCGATTATGTATTTCCGTGTATATTCTCTCTGTGTTGGAAATATGGTTATTTCATGGATTTTGTCCTGGAAAGAGGTCATCGATTCCTTTGTAACTGTCCTTGTTCTAAAATCATTGTGCCACACTGTAAGTGGGCATTTTGTAATAATGGTGCAGGAATGCATTATACATAGACAACCACAAAGCCATAAAGCCAGATGGCCAAGCGCAAAGACATAGAGCTAGAGAGCCAGAGGGCCAGATGTAGAGCCATAGGGAGCTGAGGAAACTCAGAGGTAGAGCAATGATTGCACAAAGAGGAATGGATAGAAGCCTTAGAGTCAGAGGATTCCTCACAAAATCTAGAGAGCATGATTGATAGGGGGAGCTCACAAAAATGTAGCAGTGGAGAAGCGAGTTCTCTCTCGAGGGAGCTCATAGTTGGGGGCAGAGACAGAATCACAGAGTACTCTCTCCCCCTTCACAGAGCTAATAGGGTCGAGAGCCATAAGGCCTTAGAGCCAGAGAGCTAGAGAAAGCCAGAGAAACCACCAGAGGTTGGGGCAATGCCAAAGGGGTGATTCCTCAGGAGCTGAGCACAATAGAGTTGCAGAGCCAGAGAGCTTGAGTGCAGTAGAGTTGCAAAGCCAGAGAGCTGCAGAGCCAGAGAGCTCAAGGCAAAATTTTAAGAGCCATGGAGCTGTAATGAAGTCAGAATAGCAAAGATATGAATATATCCAGCTGTTGTTGCTGTCTGATGTGTGCTGAAGACAAAAGAAGGAGTTCTAGAGATAGTAAGAGAATTCTGAGGGAGTTGGTGCAAGCTAGAGCTCAAGATAGCTCAGAGCACTGATTGAAGGAATCTAGTCCAAAGAAGCCTAGATTTGTCTTCAGAGTATGGATAGCCAGCAGGATAAGATGGTATTCTAAACCCATAGGTTAAGTTGTAAACCAATGGAGTTGAGCATGGAGCTTGTAAAAGAATTCAACCATAATCCCAAAGAGCCTAATCGAGTTGATTAGAGCTCAAGGAGACGTAGCCCAAGATATTAGGGTGAAATCCATATTATATTGTTGTCTTATGTGTTTTTTTATTTGCTACATTTTACAGTTATGTGTGTTTATATATTAGTTTAAGCGAATAAAGTTAAGGCAATTAAACAGTTAAAGGCAAACACAAGCATACACCTATTTCAAGCATTTTTAATCCGCAATTGGTTAATCATAAGCTAGATCTTGGAAATTAATAAGCTTTGGAGTGGGAAAGGTTCTTGTAAGCTGACAAGAAGCCTTTAGGTCCCCATTTCATATCAATTAAGGAAACTAAAAAATTGAAAGAATGGTGGGGGCCCACGTGGAATTGGTAGGTGGCCACCAATATCCACTTGGATCATTGTAGTTGTTGATCCAACTTTCTCTTTTGCTACCCACCAATTCCTTGCTTGTCCTTTTCTTTCTTTCTCGAATCCAAGTGAATGCTAGGATGCTCCAAGAATTTTGTAAGTGTGCAAGAGTATGAGAGAATGAATAAGAGTTAAACTCAAAACTTTCAAAAACCTAGAAACTAATTCTCTGATTCCTTTTTATCATTGATTTTTCCCTTTTCTTCATTTTCCTTAATTTTTCCTTTAATTTCCCTTGCATGCAAATTTGTGTCTCTTCACCTTCCTTTTCTCCTATTTTCCTTTATTTTCTTAATTAAATTTTCATTTATTGCCTCTTTTCCTTTGCCAATGTCTTTTCCAATTTCCATATCCATTATTAAACCACAAGTGATGACCACTATAATGTTTACCCGCCATTCAACTTGAAATACATGTGCCATGACCTTGGTCTTATTTTATTTACGTGGAAAATCAATCAGCGACTATTACACATTACTTCTTCCTAATCATAATTGATCACTAGAACCACTACAATGCATGCCCAATTATAGGATAATATATACATATCATGATCATGACAAGAATATTATTTTCCATGTTGGGTGTGGACTCTGATTATCTTTTGTATTCAAAGGTACCACCGCATTGGACCCCAGTTCGTAATGGGGCGGCAACACCTCCCGTAAAATATTCACTGTAGGGGGTCCCAGGGAGGATGGCTCTGACCTTTAGGAGCCCCCCTGGTGGGGGGATCAGGGGCAACGTCCTCGAAGCTAAGAATAGATGTAAATTTCATTGTAAAATGTTGTAATTTTGTAGTCAATCTTGATCGTTCATTAGGCAGAGATCTAACAGTAGATGTTATGTTTAATTTAGGGTTTTTTGCCCTAGAAGGCAACCCCTCACTATATATGAGGGAATTGTATTGCGTCAATATATATAATATATATAATATATATATATAATTATATATATTGTCAGTGAGGAAGAGAGAGGAGAATGAGAGCAAAGAGGGAATTATAGCGGATCTACTGTAGGTTGTATCTCTTTAGTTTGCTAGATAATATAAAAGGAAGGACTGGTTGTTTCTCCGTGGAGATAGCTCAAACTGGGTGAACCATGTATATCTATGTCTCTCTTGTTTTATGTGTTTTATGTGTTTATATTTCTACAATATTTTATGTGTTCCATTACTCTGTAATATATAATTTTCTAACAATTGGTATCAGAGCCGAAGGACTATTTGGTTGATAAACTCGCAGGAGAGAAGGGTTCCTGGTGTGAGTGGGAACAAAGGCAGAAGATGGTAGGTTTAGGGTTGGAAAATTCAACGGCCAAAACTACTAGCGAAAAAAGATGTAGACAGAAGATTATCTATACCAGAGAGATCTATACCAACCGTTGAGCAGAAAGACAAAGAAGTCGATGAGTATGACAGACACAAAATGAGATATTCTCGACAGAAAGGCACTTGGAACAATACAGTTGTGCCTAGCGGTGTCGATACCGTTTAATATTTCAAAGGAAACGACAACAGAGGGTTTAATGTCAACATTGCCCAAACTATATGAAAATCCCTTGGCCTCAAATAAGGTATTTCTTATGAAGCATTTATTTAATATGAAGATGTTAGAAGGTGGATCCGTTGCTGATTATTTAAATGAATTTAATATAGTTACCAGTTAGTTAATATAGTTACCAGTAAGTCAAGAAAAGGTAGATCCAAGTCCAGATCGGGGATAGTGTCCTGGAAATGTGCAAAGAAAGGACACTTGAAGAAAGACTACAAGTCTCGAAAGGGAAAAAAAGGAGACGCACAACAAGAAACTAATCATGAAGCGAATGTAACAGGTGATTTGTTGCAAGATGCTTTGGTTCTTTCATTAGAAAATATTATTGATGCCTGGGTGGTCGATTCAGGGGCCTCATTCCATGCCACACCTAATAGGAAACATTTTTATTATTATGTTCAAGGAGATTTTAGATAGGTTCGATTGGGTGATGATAAACCCTGTAAAATCATTGGAATTGGTACAGTTTTCATAAAACAACAAAATGGAAATCAGTAGCTATTGAAGGAGGTAAGGAATGTTCCAAATATACTAAATTATAATATTAGGTAACACTCAAAGTAGGTGAGATATATTTTTTACATAAAAAAAAGTTAGTCCTCTTCCTTCAATGACCAGAGTTTTTCATGCTCGCCTTTTTAATTTCTTAGAAGATGTATATCTCGTGAAGGGTGGCAATAATTTAGTTTTTTTAATTATTATTATCACTATTATTATTTTAGTTTAAATTCATCTTAATAATTTAAGATAAGTTTAAATTAATTTTAATAATTTAAAATATAGTTTAACATTAATAATTAAATTCTTAGAGATTATTGATTAACATGGGTTATGATTCACAAATTTAATGGAAGAAATTGCCACTATTCTATTCATCTTAATAGTTTAAGATACAATTTGATATCAATAATTAAATTCTTAGAGATCATTTATTAGCATGGGTTTTGATACAGAAGTTTAATGGAAGAAATTATCACTATTCTATTGATTATAAAAATTGAGAATCGCATGATTTAAAATGTAATACTTTGCAGCCAAAAACTATGTATTTGGGAGAAAATTAATTATGAAGTTCTAAACCATCATTATACATAAAATGTAAAGGGAATATTAGCACTAAACCTTGTTTAATTTCATTAATTTGAGTTAAGAAAGATGGATTTTATAACAAAATATATGGTGGTTGTTTGTAAACTTATGTGGCTATTGTTGTTTCACGATTGCAAAATCTGAGAATAATCCATAATATCGATTTTGTTGATCCACATTTTGAATCTAGAACAAGATTCATCTATCAAAATTAAAGATTCATCTATCAAAATTAATTTATCAGGAAAATACTTCTTAATTAAAAAATTCATCATCAAAAATTAATTTATCTAAAAAAACATGACCTAACTAAAAAATAAATACAAAATGATGTATAAAATAGCCAAATAAATACAAAAATAACCAAATTTCATTTTAAAAAATACCAGTAACCAAAATTAAATTATTCTTAAACATTGTAGATGATTTTGATTTTGGTTTTGATTTTAGAATAGTCAAGATGGACCTTATGGAGAAATGAATGCATGGTAACAAAACCTAAAATTAAAATAAAATTTAATTACTATTTGTGATATTTTTATAAAGTTTCTAACTAAATATTTTTTAAATAAAAAATTGTAATATATATAATTAAAATAAATCATTCATTTTTTTATAATATTTGTAAATTATAATTTATATTATATATATATATATTATATATATGAAGTTATTAAAAAGCTATATCAGATTTGAAGATAGGAATAGTAATATTGACATCATAAATATATATGAGTTGTATTTTAAAAAAAAAATTAAAATTTAATTGTTTTTTATAATATTTTAGTATTTAAAAATAGGTATTTTGAATTAGTATTAGTATATTTGGGTTAAGATGTGCTCTCTAGAATATGGTAGAGATGGTTGTAACATAGTGTAATGTAAACATTTTAAGTTATCAAAATATATTAAAAATAACCTAATTAAAATAAATTATAAATAAAAATAACTTATGGTTTGAGAACCCATGGTACTCATGTAGAATATATCTTATTTAAAATGAGAAAGCAAACCAACCTCTATCCATCTTAACGCAAAATCTACCAAGTGCCAAGGGATCAAATCAAATTTCTTAACATGCAAATCTTTTTTAGAGCGAAAAGAGATTTGATTCCTCTTGACAATTAGTAGGCCCAAGTTAAAATGGATCTAGGCTGGATTGAAATTTTAATGTAGATATGATTTAGATTTTTAAAATCATCATTAAAGAACATATTAAATAAATGTCAAATATATATGAAATTTATAGAAACTATATTTTGATGTTAGTTTGCATTCTTTAACATTTTTTTTCAAAGAGACTTCAGATAAAATTTTCTATTTTGAATTTGATAAAGGTTATAGCTGCTACCTAAATCAATCAACATTGTTACTTTTTATTTTTGATATATTCCTCTTTGTTACGTTTTCTTTTTTTATATATTCTTCTATATTGAGGGTTAGTGGAGAATTGATGTTTGTCAATGAATGAAAATATATTGTTGGAGTAATTTTTTCTAGCTCTATAACATGTAACGATTCTAGTGTTTGATTTTCTTAATCTTCATAGATCATATAGAATAATTTCTTTTCACCACATTTATCCCCTTTACTATATTTTTGTCATAGTTGAAACATAGCTATACTTGTTGACATACATGAAGCATAGTCCCTTTGATCTTATTTCATCCATTTCTTGACATGTCATCCTTCTTAGTGCAAGAGAGGGAGTATGATTTTCACTGCAATTATTAGTAACTAATTTTTTAGTAGTCGTATTTTTACTTTCAACTTTCCTTGCTAGACTAAAAAAATGCTCTATATATTTAGGTTCAAATAGATGCACCTCATGGTGGACACTTCGCTTTAAAGTTCTCATAAATAGTGATCCGAATTGGATGCATGAAAATTATCAAAGCTCTATGACTGTATCAAATCAGAACAAACTTCAAAAACTTATGAACAAAGACCCATTAGGAAGGACCTCTGGACAGTGGTAGTTTGTAGCCAGCAAGGAAAAATGAGGACCTCGGTCAAAGCGCACTAACCGAGGCCCATGGAGACTACGCAAGACGCAAACTAGCAGTTAGGAAGTCCGGATAAGAAAATAGAGGCCATTTCTGATGTGGGAATATGTGCATCGCTAGGCAAAACCCCTCGAAATGGAAAGGCCTCGAGCGCTCAGTCACAAGGGAAGCCGAAAACCATGGGAAAAGTGCTAAAAGCGAAAGGCAAGTCCCATTCTCCAAAACCAGCGGAATATTGAAGGCATGTTAGGCAGTAAGCAGAATTGACAGGAGACCCAGCGATGCCATATACTGAACAACACATGTCCAGGGGATGAGAGAGGAAACCTCTCTCATAGTGGGCTAACGTCTGAGCAAGTCAACTGCGTGATAAGATTGAACATCGTAGGATCTGGGGGCTCTAGATCTAACGGCACAGATTGCACCCAATGAGAAATCAGACTCGGAGGGAGAATTAAGCTACGACATATAAAAGTCTGAAGTCCTATTTGACCACTAAGTTGGTAGATGAATCATTACACAGAATAACCGAAATACCGAACCGTTTGAGGAAGAGCTAGCACAGTTCATGAGAGGACAAATGGCCACTTCCCTGTGAGACGTTACATAGTGGCAATGACGTAGATGCAAGGAACTCCAAACAAACAACAATAGGCAATCCGAAGGGGCAGAAGAGGAAGCGAACAATCATGAGACATATTGGCTTTAACCCATGAATAGGTAGAGAAAAAAAACATGCGGGCACTGTAAGAAAGAAGGAGACAGTGAGACAGAGAGATAGAATAGAGAAGCAAGAAGTAGAAGACAAAGAGCCGAGTTGACTTGCAGAATAAGGTAACATCGAGCAGACAGAAGGCTTGAGAGGTTCAAGCAATCCTTGTGAGGATATCTATCGGGGATTGAATACCAAATTGGACTCATCCCATTCAGACTAGCTGAGGTTGGGACTTGGTAAGGAAGAGTCAGTGCACTCTAGTGGCTTGGGGAATCCAAGTACCACCCTGCTAAGCATCATCTGTTTTAGGAGACTCAAGTTGAGCTCCTTATTGTAAAACTCTTCTTTAAAGTCACAATAAAAAAAAGGCCACCATTGAAAGCTGGACCGGAGACGTAGCCGAGGAGGATTGGATGAACTCCTTATTAATTTGTTGTGTTCTTGTATTTGCTTACTATGTTTCTCTTACTGTTTTCCATTTTCCAGTGTTTGTGTATTTTTCAATTTGATCGATCCATTGCCTAAGATAACATAGACACACACTAGTACATGAGTCTGTAATACGTTCATTCATTAATTATTTAACTGAGATCACTCACGAGTGATTTTCAGATCAAGTGGTATCAGAGCTCTAGGCTGTTAAGGTTAGACAAGCTTGTGTTGGATTTAGCTATTGAATGCTAACTAGATCAAAGCTCAAATTAGGAGAAGGAGAGTTGGTCAAAACTAATCCTGAAATTGGGAGAGTCTATCCTTGAAAGACAATGTCAGAGGAAGGTTCTATGGGACCATACCCTCAATTCATAAATAGTTTCCTAGCCATAACGTCCATGGTAGAGGAGATGTATAGGGACTTTAGAAAACATAAGGATGAAGATTCATCAAGCTCTAAACAAGACAAAGGAGAAGATGAGTCTCACTTCCATGACCACTCGAAAGGAAAAGGGAAAGAGGAAATCTTTCTCACACCTCCTAATAGCCCTGAACATAAAAGGAAGGCATCTTTGATTAAACTAGATGTCAAATTTGATTTACCTATATATGATGGAGAGCTGAATGCAGAAAAGTTGGACAATTGGATTAGACAAATTGATGTTTATTGCAGAGTGCAGAGTATCAACTCAAACAAGAGAAAGATTCAGCTAGCAGGCCTACACCTTGGAGGCACTGCCTTCGTTTGGTGGGAAGGTAGGACCCAAGTTGATATGAAAAGACATGGTAATACTATCTCTATCTGGAGTGAATTTGTTTCTGCAATCAAAAAGCAGTTCTATCCATTGGCCTACATGCAGCAAGCCATGATGAGCTGGCAAATTCTTCGACAGTTGAAAGGGAAAAGTGTACAGGGATACAGTCAAGAATTTAGAAAGAGAGCATTGATTCTAGGAATCTCATTAGACTCACCTAAGACTCTGTTGAAGTACATCGGTGGTATACACAGCTACATGAGGCACACTATCCTCATGTTTAATCCCACTGGTATAGATAAGGTATTTGTTCAAGCTACTCATCTAGAAGCTAGAGGAAAGAATGGAAATCCAGAAGTTGGGGGATCATCCCAACCCACTACAAGCAAGAATAAGGAGAAAAGAAAGCAGAAATGGAAAGCAAGGAAGGCTAACACTGCACAAAAAAGCAAGGCTTCATGCACTCACTGTAAAAAGGATGGGCATGATGATGAGCACTGTTAGATTTTGCATCCGGAGCTGAGACCTAAGAATTTTGAGGGCAAGAAGAAGAAGACTGTTGCAGCTATTTAAAAAGATTTGGGGTCAGACTTAGGAGATGAAACAACTATTGCAGCCACATGTATAAGAGGTAAGAATTTTGAAGCATCTACTAGTAATTATGCACAATCTATTACTGATGAAGAAAATGAGATAAAAATACATGAGCTTTTCCATATTCGAGTTATTTCCAAACATCAAAATATTGATACTTTTTTTGACAGTGGCTCACAAGTAATTTTAATTTTTGAAGCAATTGTAAAGAAGTTGGGATTAGTAACTACACCTCACAAGAAACCATACCCCTTAGGATGGTTAAATGATAAATCACAACTACAAGTGACTGGACAATGCAAACTGATGTTTTCTTTTGGGTCAGCATTTGTAGATGAGGTTGAGTTAGACATAATTCCTTTGGATATATGTGTAATTGTTTTGGGAAGTCCTTACTTGTATGACAGAAAAGCCATTTTCTATAAAGCTGAGAACAAGTATCTACTTGTTAAATATGGAATCGAATACTTTGTAAAAGCTCGCTCAAGAATAATTATACTCTCATAAACTTAGGGCAGATGAAACGAATGATAAATTCATGCAAACAATTCTTACTGATGGTTGTAAAGGAAAAGAAACCCAATAAAACCAATGTATTTGAGGGTTGTAATGCTAAACAGCAAGTTGATTTAGAAAATCTTGTTTCAGAGTATGATATCTTGTTTCAAGAACCTAAAGGTCTACCACGCAAAAAGGAAATAGTGCATGATATTATTTTGCAGCAAGATGCTCCATTGTCTAACATTGGAATGTGCAGGTTGTCCGCTTTAGAGAACACAGAAATCAAGAAGCGGGTGCAGGAGTTGCTCTAGAAAGGGTTCATCAGACCTAGCACATCACCATGTGGATCACCAATTGTCTTAGTGAGAAAGAAAGATGGCTCGTGGATAATGTGCATTGATTACTGACCACTAAGTAATATAACAATAAAAAATTGTTATCCCCTTCCTCGCATAGATGATCTTTTAGATCAATTGAAAGAAGTTGTTTATTTTTCCAAGTTAGACTTGCATAGTGTATACCATCAGGTCAGAGTGGCAGAACAAGATGCATGGAAGATTGCTTTCAAAACAAAGCAGGGATTGTATGAGTGGCTTGTTATGCCTTTTGGCTTAGCTAATGCTCCTACTACTTTCATGAGATTAATGAATGATGTACTCAAACCTTTTCTTGATGATTTTGTTATTGTGTATCTAGATGACATTCTGATATTTACAAAAACATGGGAGGAACACTTAAAGCATGTTAAGTAGGCACTAGATGTTTTGAAAACAGAAAAACTTTATGTTAAACTCTCAAAATGTGAATTTTGAAAAACATCTCTGAATTATTTGAGTCATATAGTAGGGGGTGGTGAATTGAAGATAGATCCCTCTAAGGTGGCAGTCATTTTGAATTGGCCTAAACCCAAATTTGCTACAGAAGTTAGAAGCTTCTTAGGAGCAACACACTATTGGAGAAAGTTCATTTCTAACTTTTCCTCAATTGCAACTCCCTTACATGCTTTAACAACATTGAACAAGGTGTTTCAGTGGGGAGGCAAACAGCGAAAAGCCTTCGACACCTTGAAAGAAAAGATTAGTACAACACCTGTACTAGCACTGCCTGATCTTCAAAGACCATTTGAGATCCAAATGGATGCCAGTGACTATGCCATGGGAGAAGTGTTGACACAACATGGTAAACCCATGTGTTATCACTCTGAGACATTTAATTCTACAGTAGTCAACTATCCTACGTATGATAAAGAATTGTATGCATTAGTATAGAGTGTGAAAAAGTGGAAGCATTACTTAATGGGAAAAGAGAGAGTAATACATACTGATCATTAACCACTTCAATGTGAATTTGGAAAAACATCTCTGAATTATTTGGGTCATATAGTAGGGGGTGGTGAATTGAAGATAGATCCCTCTAAGGTGGCAGTCATTGTGAACTGGCGTAAACCCAAATTTGCTACAGAAGTTAGAAGGTTCATAGGAGAAGCACAATATTAGAGAAAGTTAATTTCTAACTTTTCCTCAATTGCAGCTCCCTTACATGCTTTAACAAGATTGAACAAGGTGTTTCAGTGGGGAGGCAAGCAACAGAAAGCCTTTGACACCTTGAAAGGAAAGATTAGTATGCCACCTGTACTAGCACTGCCTGATCTTCAAAGACCCTTTGAGATCCAAATGGATGCCAGTGACTATGCTATGGGTGTAGCGTTGACACAGCATGGTAAACCCATATGTTATCGCTCTGAGACATTTAATTCTACAGTAGTTAACTATCCTACATATGATAAAGAATTGTATGCATTATTACAGAGTGTGAAAAAGTGGAAACATTACTTAATGGGCAAAGAGACAGTAATACATACTGATCATCAACCACTTCAATGTCTACATTCCTAGACTAAGTTGCAGCAATCAAGACACTATAGATGGATGGGTTTTCTACAACAGTTTCATTTAGTCATCAGATATAAAAAGGGCATACACAATAAAGTTGTAGATATGTTATCTAGACCCATTATAAATGCATCTACTATACTTAAGCATAATTTTATGTTATGTGAGAGTTACATTGAACAATATGCTCAAGATATAGACTTTAAGGATGTATATGCAACTTTAAGTCAAGGAAAACAAGTAGAAGAATTGGATTATCATGTAAAGGACCGATTCTTATATCATTGTGGGAAGTTATGCATTCGATAAATTGAAAGAGTAAAGATAATCTGAGAAGCAAACATTTCTCTAGTATCAGGTCACTTTGGGGTAAGTAAAATAGTTGCACTAGCTTCAAAGATTTTGTTATTGGCCAAAAATGAACGAGACAGTTTCTAGATATGTAAGAGGGTGTACTATGTGTGCTAAAAGCAAGCCTGGCAGTAGAAAACTAGGCTTGTACACTCCATTACGAGTTCCTTCTCACCCTTCGGAAAGTGTTTCCATGGATTTTGTTGGAGGACTGCCTAAATCCAGGAAAGGTCATGATTATCTATATTTTTTTATGGATAGGTTCAACAAAATGTGTATTTTGATACCTTGTAATAAACAAATTACAGATGAACAAACTAAAAAAGTGTTCTTTCAACATGTATGGGTTCATTTTGGATTACCCACTTCCATTGTATCTGATCGAGACACCCGATTTGTGGGGAAGTTTTGGTCAAGTCTGTGGGAACTGATGGACACCAAATTGAGGAAAAGCACAACTTTTCATCCACAAACTGATGGCCAGACCAAAGTTGTCAACAGGACAGTGATCCAGTTACTCAGGGGATATTGCAGCAAGTATCCTAAGTTTTGGGATGAACATTTATGTTATGTGCAGCATGCTTACAACAGAGCAAAACATTCTTCTACACATAGATCTCCTTTTGAGACCTGTTTTGGTTTCACACCAAGGTCTCCTTTGGATTTTGTCTTTGGTAAAGACACCACAGTTGAGGGACACAGTGATGTGGACAGGGCAACTAGGTTAATTGAACAAATCCAAGAGATCCACCAGGCAGTAGAGGAACAATTGGAAAAGAGCCAAGGCAAATATAAGGCAAGGCATGACAAGCATCGAATGGAGCATATTTCCAAGTTGGTGACCAAGTCTGGCTATATATCAGTAAGGACAAGATGCAAGGTGAAGGTAAAAAGCTAAAGCCTATCAGGTATTGACCTTTAAGGATACTTGAGAAGATTGGTGAGAATGCTTTTCACATTGATCTACCAGCTTACATGCACATCTACTTAGTCATAAAGTAGATTACTTAAGATTGTTTGAACCTTCACTAATTGAGGATCCCGAAGAGCAGAGTCAATTGCCTTCTATTGATGACTACCTGAATATCTTAATGAGTTGCAAGAAGACAGAGTTATGGACAAGAAGGTGAGGACGAAGGGTAGGGGAGATGTTGAGTACCTTAGAATTGGGCTCAAGGGTTCAAAGCCGAGCAGTGAAAAGTGGATAGAAATTTGACAGGTGAGATAATTGTACCCTCACTTAATCGACGCTTGAAAACCAAATTTTGGTGGTCCAAAAGATTTTTCAGTGGGAATGCCATGATCCGAATTGGATCCATGAAAATTATCAAAGTTCTATGACTGTATCAAATCAGGACATACTTCAAAAACTTGTGAATAAAGAGCCATCAAGAAGGACCTCTGGATAGTGGCAGTTTGTAGCCAGCAAGGAACGACGAGGACCTCGGTCAAAGCGCACTGGCCAAGGCCCATGGAGATTGTACAGGACGCACAATGGCAGTTAGGAAGTCCAGATCAGAAAATGAAGGTTGTTTCTGATGCACGATTAGCTAGGCAAAACCCCTCGAAATGGAAAGGCCCCGAGTGCTCGGTCACAAGGGAAGCCGAAAACCATGGGAAAAGTGATAAAAGAGAAAGGCGGGTCTCGTGCTCCAAAACCGATGGAATATCGGAGGCATGTTGGGTGGTAAGCAGAATTGAAAGGAGACCCAACGATGCCATACAACAAACGACGCATGTCCGGCAGATGAGAGGAAAAAATGCTCTCATTGCAGGCTAACGTCCAAAAAAGTCAACCACGCGATAAGAGTGAACACCGTAGGATCTAGGGGCTCTAGATCTAATGGCAGAGATTGCGCCCAATGAGGAACCAAACTCGGATGGAGAATTAAGCTGCGGCATATAAAAGTTTGAAGTCTAATTTGACCGCTGAGTTGGCGAATGAATCATTACACAGCGTAACCGAAATACCAAACCGTTTGAGGAAGATCTGGCGCAGTTCGTGAGAGGACAAGTGGCCACTTCCCTATGAGACGTTACACAGTGGCGATGACGTAGAGGCAGGGAACTCCAAACGAACAGCAGCATGTGATCTGAAGGGGCAGAAGAGGAAGCGAATAATAATGAGACAAATTGGATTTAAGCCATGAATAGACAAAGAAAAAAAACAAGTGGGCACTATAAGAAAGGAGACAGTGAAACAAAGAAACATAATAGAGAAGAAGCAAGAAGCAGAAGACAGAGAGCCGAGCTGACCTGTAGAGTAAGGTAACATCGAGCAGACAAAAGGCTTGAGAGGTTCAAGTAATCCCTATGAAGATATTTGTCGGGGACTGAGTACCAAATTGGACTCATCCTATTCAACCCAGCTGAGGTTGAGACTTGGTAAGGAAGAGTCTGTGCACTCTAGTGGCTTGGGGAATCCAAGTACCACCCTGCTAAGCATCATCTGGTTTAGGAGACTCAAGTTGAGCTCCTCATTGTAAAACTCTGCTTTAAAGACACAATAAAAACAAGGCCACCACTGAAAGCTAGACCGGAGACGTAGCCCAGGAAGATTAGGTGAACTCCTTATTAATTTGTTGTGTTCTTGTATTTTCTTACTGTGTTTCTATTATTGTTTTCCATTTTCCAGTGTCTGTGTATTTTGCAACCTGATCGATCTGTTGCCTAACATAACATAGACACACACTAGCACATGAATTTGTAATACATTCATTCATTAATTATTTAACTGAGATCACTCACGAGTGATTTTCGGATCAAATAGGTATAACAAATTATCCTCCAAAATGTTCTTTTCCCTAAGTCTCAACTTTTGAATTGTTAAATGTGCCCTATAACTAGATCTTTTTCTAAAAAAATTACCAATTGACTAAAGAAATTATTAATCTTAATGTCCTCATAATGTGTTAACAATTTCTCTATAAAAATGGACCACAATACAATAAAATATATTTTTTCATTTCAAAAATTCATCGATACCAAAAATGTTTATCTTGTTCTAAGAACATGGATGCAGGGAAATTATTAAGGAATTTAGACTTCTGTGATCCATAACATTGTTTAAAGAGTTTTTGGCGAAATCACATAGAGAGTAATTTGTCGACGCGTTTCGAACCAACCAGTGTGGTTCATCGTGAGGACAAGTTGAAGATCCAATCCAGCTTAGCTTGTTAAATAGTATGTGCAGAGACTCCAACGGCTAAATTGCCAACGGCTAATTTTGACCCAATGACCTAAGTCAAACCAATAATAATCTTGTTATATTTTTAATTATTATTATTCTACACGAAAAATAGTTAAAAATAGTAAAATTATATAATAAATTATTCATTTGTTACTTGTAATTTTATATATATATATATATTTAAAAAACCTAAAAAAATTCATAGTATATCATATATTGTTTAATAATAATAATATTTCACTAACTCGGGAAGAGATGTGAAATCTTCCAAAATATTATTTAATATTATAGAAAGTTCTATGACTTGTAAACTCGGGAGGAGATATGAAAACTTCGGAGATATTATTCAATATTATAAAAAGTGCTGTGACTTGTAACAATTGTAAGCCGCATAAGTCAACATATAACGTAAGAGTAGCCATGTTCAAGATTCGACCTCCACCAAGCGTTTGAATTTAGGAAGTGACCGCGAAATTAGAGGTACATCATGGGAATGCGTGCTATTTTGAAGACTATAAAGACGACCTTTTCCAAAAAGTTGATGGTATCAATTTCGCTTTTTGAATCCCATTACCGAACCTTCGAAGCCGGAGGGCATCTCAAAGACGGTGTTGTTCACGGTCTCGTCCAAAAGCGTTGAATAATGTTTATGGATTGAGAAAACTTGTATGGCCACACGTATAATTTTTCAAATACAATCTTCAAAATTTTATTGGAGGTACTTTGTTATGTCTCCTCATATGTTTAGAAATTTCATAGTTTGAAGTATCAAATAAAAATGGTTATAGTGAGAACTTCATATGTATTTATTTATTTAAAATTGATTTTAGGACTTTTTACAAACTCTAAATTCCACAAGGTATATATCTAAAATTATATCGAATAAAATTATGAAATTTTACCTAAGAATATTTTGAGATTTATTCTTTACCTAATCAAAATTTTATTGTTTGAGAATTTTATGGCTAGAAGGGTGAATACTGTGTGGTTACTTCAGGGTTCTTAGGGTGGTTTTCTTAAATTTTAGACTCACTTAAAAGAGGGATGTAGTCAGTTTCTATAAAAGTTTTTAGATCTTGGCCACAAGATCTCTTCCTAGTGTATATTCTATATCTTTTTGCACTTCGCATTGTTCCATTTTCTTCTTCAGATCTTCTTCCAAACATAAGTAACTAATAATATGTATGCATTTGTAAAATACCCTTTTCACACAAAAGCATTTTAATCCAGAGTTTTAGAGATCTCAAGAATTTACCTCGCGGTCCTTTGAAAAAATTTCGTTCTACTTCGCTATAGGACACAATCAAGTCTACTGCGAAATCAATAATGAACCTTCCCAAGATGCTATCAATCTAGAAATCAATAGCTCTTGAGATCCTATTGTCATTGTTCTGGAGTCGTTGTATCGATTCAGGAGTCCACTCCTTAGGTTCGTCTCCTTTAAAAAAAATTCTCTCGGTCAACCTTGATATCCACTCGTATAGCTCCACATGAAATGAACTGAAGAAGATTTCATATTGATCTTCAAAAATATACTTCTTCAACCACCTTTCAGTTGACAAATAAGGGCTTCTATTCTATTTTTCTGCAAATTCTCGTTCCTTATGTTCTACCCACTATTTGATTTCTTTCTTCGACAAACGCCACATAAACATATCCCACTCCCAGCAACAGAACCATTTGTTGGCTTAGGTTGGGCTGACCCAGGTTCAGATTTTACTGTGCACCAAAAAAACCATCAATCACTAACCCTTTCGTAAACGAACTGTAAGAAAGTCATAGTCTCACCTGAAATAGTTATGGGAGGTTGCAGAACTAGGTTTCTACAGCCTTGGGTGATACTTCGATTTGGCAATTTTGTATTTTCCTTATGCTTTAAAACTTATAAGCTACTTTGCATTGATGAGCTACTTCACACTTATATATTACTTCGTAGAATTACATTCATCATTTAAACATAACACAAACATCCATAAACTTCACAGTACTAAAATAAAGTGCAGATAAAAAGTAAAACACATGAAGACACATATTAACAACGGTTCATCCCAATGTGGGACTACTTCCACAATAATTGTTGCTTATAATAGAGAATTTGGTACAACAATAGTTCTTCACTTGTGCACACAAATCTAGGTTGTCTGTGCACTAAGCTGCAGACCTAGACCTTCCTACACTCGGCTGTGGAGATTTTCCCCTTTCTCCTAAGTTTAGAACACAAAGATACAATCATAAGCATGGATATGGATCCAAATAGATAGATAGATAGATACATAGATACATAGATACCTTCCTTATTTATTATTCATCCCTATATATATTATTACATTGAGGGATTACATCGATACATTACCATGGTTTCCAAAATACAAGGGCCTGTGGTCTAAAACCATTCAACTTTTACAATATTATATGCTTTTACAAAAAGGGAAGGGATTCACCACGAGCCCTTATACTACGCGGTGAGTTTGTTGTGCGGTCCTCACTGTGCTCCCCTGCTTTGTTTTGTGGTCTACTTCGTACTTTGTGGCATCCTTTCTACTGCGCGCTCCACAAAATTCAAATTCCTTACCAAAAATCTAGCCAAGTTGGGTTGCGCCCAACAATCTCCATGTGGTTATGATAAAAAATACTCTTTTTTGTGCATGTAGTTTCCAGGCCTATGCCAATTTTTCGGGCTAGCCTTCATAATACTACCTAGAACTACCTGTAACTTTCTAGAATCATGACAATGATGGTAAAAACACTAAACAATCAAAGCTTGAGCAAGATATTGATCTATACATGCCTAAATAAACAAAGACATTTTGCCAAACAAATAGTAAACTTGGAAGCTACAGGTCATGAATGCATATCTGATCATAAAATTTTGAACTTCATTTGAAAACCACCAAGAAGGCTCAATTCCCTCTCAATCTAACTGTAAAAACACTTATTAGCTCATTCATTCATCAACCATTTAATAACTTATCAAATCATGAACAAGAGCCATAGCTAGAGCACATCATAAAACCATGCAAATAACCAACATATAATCAAAATAGAAAATATGACAAATTAGCCTTAAGATCACTATAATAACTAGTACAAGCGCTCATAGATCATAATAGGAAAATAACTCATATTAACATATGCAAAAGCCAACCAAGTCAGGGACATCCACGTACCACCCGACCATAGATTAAGCTAAACCAAATCTCTCTTTCATCCAATCACCCCCATGCCATATTCCAATCATGAATGTGCGATCATATGGTTTAAACAAAAATTAAACTAACTTGGGATTCCAGAGGTCAAACCACCTCAACCCTCAACCACAGTGATTTCACCTAACAAATCTAGAAATCACTAACACCAAAAAAGGCGTGAATTTCTCCAACTTTCTTCACCACATATAGAGGATTTTTCCTCTCTTCACCCATCCTTCAAGAGTTCTAGGAGAAATCCCATCTCCACCCTTGACCCTTGGGAATGTCTTGAGAACACCTCATGAGGATCCAAAGTTTATTGATAATCCAAAGCTTAAACCAACACAAGGCACCCAAAACACCATGGCTATCCAAGAAATGACAAGGCAAAGGCTGAAACCAATACCAATCTAGGCAAATCCCATGCCAATGAATACAAAATAACCAAAGAACCACATGCAAGTACCACGTATCCAAAAACCAATTAGGAAATAACACAAGCAACTAGTTACCTGCAAAATAATCATGTTGTATGATCTGAATTTAAACAGGAACACAAAAAATTACAGATATAACCATAAATACAGAGATGTAGCAGAAATAACACCTCCTTTGATTAATATCAAATAATGAAATATGCTTTGAAACAATATGGAAACGAGACTAGATCGGCAATGGTAGCTTATCTCTGAGAAGCGATGTGGTGGATACATGCCTCTCAACTACGTTACAATGAGGCTCAAGGGCCTTTTTATTATTGAACAATAAGAGGAAACCCTAAACAACCAAAACCCTAACCCAAGGATATGTAACACCAAGAGTAACAGACTGAATCAACCCTCCAAGCCTCCTAATTCCTTGTGCAGTTTTTCTTGGGGTCCAATGATGCCACTTGTGTGATTGGTCTCTTCACACACTCACTAAACTAAAGAAGTAACTGCAAAATCTCCAATAGTGAATTCCTTGTGCATGCAAGAGATATTTATAATGATATTCCTGCAACTAATAGTACATTGTTCCTCCATCTGATCTCAATTGAGTCTCTGTCTGAATTGACATGCATGAGTTATTTATGAGAGAATATTCAGTTATTTGAAGTGCAGCAGTTACTTGGATGCATGCATTAACTAACTGAACTCATAATTAATTCCACAAACTGTTGGAACTAATCTAACTGGACCTAACTCAAATAACTAAGCTAACTAATTACAACTCAAAGTAAAACTCATTTTGATCTCCTTTAATCAAGGGATAACTTCCTCAATCAATGGAGAAACGATTGCATGTCTTCACATAGACTTCATGTTTGATTTTCTCCAAATAATTAACTCAAGATGAATTAATTAATTATTTTACAAATAGCTCCTAAGATCAAATTCGAATTTTACTTCTCTATTTTAGTTCAGGGACTAACTAAAATAGGAAGGTATCTTCAAATGCTATTTATAGCAGTACTAAATTTAGCACTTATGTATTTAGCATTTCTTGTTGCTATTTTCAACACTCCTCTCAACAATAAAGGCATTCAACTCGAACCTGATCCTGAACCTTTGGAATGTTCTACATGCGACACTTCTCCCAAGTGTTGTTACTCCATCAACTCTAGAAACGAAAAACTCCCAACTGACCTCCCTGTTGGGCTAGAAACATCCTCTGATGCCAAAGCTCCATCTGCCATTGACAAGTGATCCCTCTCTGACCTCTGAGCTGCTACAACATTCCATGCATCTTGCACCATTGCACACCTCTATGTGCCATCCTGCACTGGTGCAACACTCCTGTGCCTCTCACATTGTTGCAGCCTACTAGCTCTACACTGTCTTGGGATTCCTGCACTGTAGCTCTCTCTGCTGCTCCATCCGCATCTGTCTTTACCCACTTAGCCAGTCTTGCTACTCCTTTTCAGGGCTCTTGTAGCAAGGTCTAATCAAAGAGGTTTGGTACCTTAATGATCCTGCCCCTATTCCAGCCTTCTTGGGACTGTCACTCCACATCACCCCACCTCCTACCTAGAGGTATGGATGCATGTGATCCCTCTGTCCACTTGGCTCAAAATTTCCCCTTACTGGAGGTCTCTTCATGAGTAGATGTCTCTACTCGATCTCCTCTCAGCTTCTCTAGTTGTGGCTGCTCCACAACCTCCTGAAGCTGCTTCACCAATTATGGCTCCTCCACAATTGTCTAAGACTTCTTCTGGCACTACATGTTGAGAGGTAATGTACTCTCCCTCTCAACCATCGAGTCTCCATTAGTTGCCTTGCTCCTCAAGGCTTTGCATGCATCTCGAATCTCAAGAGCATACAAGTTCTTGACTCGTGAACCGATCTGCTTCACCTGTCTAGTGGTGATGTGTCAAAGGAAAACCTTTCCCTTACTGAAGACTACATCATAGCCTTTGTCTTCCATCATTGTGATCGACACCAATTTTTTCCTTAGTCCTGGTACATAATTAACATCAGTCAAGGTAATGCGAGCTCCATGCTCCCTCTGAAAAAAAATTGTGCCTACACCTAAAGCACTATACTTTTCATCATTACCCATTGTTATTAGTATCTGGAGATCTTTCTCCTCCAAGGTACTGAACAAACTCTTGTCGCCTATCATGCAGAATGAAGCTCCACTGTTAAGAAACCAACCACATCCCACCATGGATGAAACCATTCATGCGAAAAGAGAGAAATCCAAGTCAAACTGTGAGGCCAGTGCCTCACCATCATATCCCTTCGAGGAACCCTTCTTGGATTTATTCTGTGGACAATTTGCAGCATAATGGCCCACTTCATGACAATGAAAGCATCGCACTTTCTATTTGTCAAACTTCTTCCCACCATGGGAAGAACCGAATTTGGGATGGCATGCCTTCCCTTTCCCTATCCTCGCCTTACTCACTAAGGCTATATTTTCCTCATCATCTTGCTTTGATGAGGATCCATCTTTGGCGCTTCTTCTTATCTCCTCCTACATCAGATCCGACCAAAGTCATTCCCAATATGATAGTTTTTCTCTTCCATTAACTAAGTCATGGTAGTTATGCCAACTCTTAGGAAGACCGAGGAGTGCAAGACTCACCATGTCATCATCGGCTGTCATGATCCCTACACTTCGAAGGTCATCCCTGTAGGTGGTAAGCTTGTTTAGATATGTAGAGATCATGTCACCCTTTCCACACTTGATTTTCCGAATCTTGTCTTTCAGCGCCAACTTCCTTTGATCGCTACCTTTCTGACATAGATATTTCAATGCTTTCCACATCAAAAATGGTGTCTCCCTCCCATGGGGACTCGAGACTATGTGGTCTCGAACTCCCTCCAGAAGGATTCACCTTGCTCTAGAAACACATTTCTTCCATTCCGTTAATTCTGTAGCATCAATCAGCTTGGGGACTTCTTGATCAATGAAGTCCTTTAGACTGTTATCCTCTAATACTACTTCATGTGATCCTTCCAGGCTATATAATTCGAGCTACCATCAAGGGCATACTCGAGTCTTAAACCATTGAACGCCATTGGTGAAATTGAGATGTGATAAGAACTTGATTTCTATATTCAGGAACCTCAAACTTCAAACTTCTCCCTTCTTGTATATTTTTCTCCACTTTGATCACCTTTGCTCCGATACCATGTAGAAATTCCCACTGTAGATCAACATATTATGCAATATACTAAAGCAAAATACAAGATCTACTTATACAAAAAACTTTGCAGAAGCTTAATCGAATATGAGAAAGATCAAATATAACACATATAACAGATGAAGAGAATAAATCACATATGAACACAAAAGAATAACCCAGGGAAAGCCTCAGCCTAAAACCCCAATCTTTTTATTATCATACAAGTGGAAATTTGTTCAGTATTACAAAAAGAATCAGTTCACAATCTATCCTGCTCTCTCTACAATCAAACAATACAGCTCACAGTCTGATTAGACACAAGATATGCCTTTCCTCAGCCCTCCAAGCCTCCTATTTCCTTGCACAGTTTTTCTTGGGGTCCAATGATGCCACCTGTGTGATTGGACTCATCACACACTCACTAAACTCAAGAAGTAACTGTGCAATCTCCTAGGAATGAATTCCTTCTGCATGCAAGATATATTCACAATGGAATATTCCTGCAACTAATAGTACACTGTCTCTCCATCTGATCTCAACTGGCTCTCTGTCTGAACTGACATGCATGAGTTATTTATGAGATAATATTCAGTTATCTGAAGTGCAGTAGTTACATGCATGCATGCATTAACTAAATAAACTCACAATTAATTCCACAAACTGTTGGAACTAATCTAACTGAACTTAACTCAGATAACTGAGCTAACTAATTACAACTCAAAGTGCAACTCATCCTGATCTCCTTTAATCAAGGGATAACTTCGTCAATGAATGGAGAAACTGTTGTCTTCACATAGACTTCATGTTTCATTTTATCCAACTAATTAACTCAAGATGAATTAATTAATTATTTTACAAACAGTGGCTAAGATCAAATTCGAATTTTACTTCTCTAGTTTAGTTTAGGGACTAACTAAAATAGGAAGGTATCCCGAAATGCTATTTATAGCAGCACTAAATTTAGCACTTCTATATTTAGCATTTCTTGTTGCTATTTTCAACAACTAGTTCAATATTCGTACATTATTAGGTGGTTAAATATATTTTATGATAGTCCTTTGTTTGCTTAAGCTCATTGCCACCATATTTTCTATGGGATGTTACTATTTATATTTACAACAAATATATTTAATTTATTTTTAATGGGATTCATTAAAATTGGATAACAATATATGACTATCCTCCTGGGCCTATGATGGATGCACATATGAACATGTGAGGGTAGTTATTTCCCAAGAGGGGCTAGATGGATTGGTTGTGTAGTCTACTCAGTATAAATATTGGTCATTTCTTGGTTAAAGGGGACAATGCTATCATGAATATTATACAACAAGAATACACAATGATTGATTAGCGAGGTTTTCTAAACATCATATTTACTCTAGAGAAACAACTATAAGTTCGATGTAATATTATTGCTATGCTTTGATAAATCTAGTTGCATATTTTTTTCTCTTTTTTAGTGCACATGTAATTTATTGAATGAATTTATTCAAATTATCTTATTATTATTATTATTATTATTATTATTTTGTTGACTAGCAGAATCAACAATGGCGGTGGTATCGTAATCGCGTTACACAGGTTCGAATCCCATGGTTGCCACTATAACCTCTAGGAGGAACCACCCAGCCTGTAAATAATAGCCCTCGGGTAAGATGAGACTCAAACTCGTGACCTACATAAGCGGCATGGATGACTTAACAGATCATCCGTTGGCCACGAGACCAAACCTCTGCGGGCTATTATTATTATTATTATTATATTTTTAATATATTAGCACATGATTTTGGAAAATTCCTCCCTATTAACATTAAAAGATGGATGAGAAGGTTCAACAACTTCCAATACACTTGTCTGGAATGCCATGCATGTTGGCCCATAGGGTCCTAACTCAGCTCGTAGATCACATAAGCTAGTCTAATTTTTACACAAGGAGTGGTACCTATGAACATATAATAGATATTACAAGACCCATATTTTTCTAACATATGGGTGACCCTTCCTTGAGACATGATTTCATTGATGCATCATGTTGTTAGTATCATCGATTTCATCCAAATGTTAAGGGATTGTCCTCATTCTAATTTATATATATCATCCTATGAGGATAAACATTGTAATCATCAACCTCCTAATTCTCCACTACTTATTCCTACACTATATTGACTATCATCTCATCTTCCTCCTCCAATGTATGTCTCTCTTCCACCTAGTCTTGCATCAGACTAGCTAGAATCATCCTCTCCTCCCCTAATATAAGGTTATCCAACATCTAGTCCTCTGCCATATTGATTGGAATACCCTCATCCTCATCCACCCACATCAATAACTATAAGAAAACGACCTCCTCATCCACCTCCTCCTTATGTGTAAGTAATTGGGACATTCATCAATATGCCACCACCTCCTCCTCATATTCCTCATGTATAACTAACCTTACAACCCATCACTCTACCATTTCCTCCTCCCCATCTTCCAAATGTGTCATCATCTAGCTCATCTACTAATCCACCACCCCTCCCACTCCCGCCCCCCCCCCCCCCATCACCACACCCCCCCCTCGCCCACCTCCTCCACATGTGTCACTAGTTACATCAGATTCCATTGATTATCCTTGTCATAATGCTAACAAGGATGTAGATCAAAATGTTGGTCATCCATATGACCAACTTGATGAAAATGTCGGCATTTATTATTTTGATGTTAAATGTGAACATGAGAAATTCAATCTCCTTGAATGAATCATAAGTTATTGAAGTGGATTGGTATAAAATAATGAAGAATACGAAAAGTTACTTCCTTATCATATCCAAATATCGTTCTATGTTTCTTGTTTCTAATTTCTTCCCAAGGTATAATAATGGGCTTGAAAACAGTATGTTGAACCTATTAATGTATAATTTCATCCTCATTTGAAACTACATCTAAAGTGGTTTCACAAAGTTGGTTCTATGTTAAATGTGGATTGGAACCAATATTGATTTCAAAAAGTGGGTTGCTTTGAAAAAGGACTACATTAGAATGTTGAACACACTTTAGTTGTACTTTTTTTTTTGCTAAAGCACAAGTCGTGCCTTCTTTTTCATTAAATCAGACATAATTTAAAATATATACACATTTCCCCCAAACTGTGTGGTACAAGGCAAAATGGGAAGAAGTCCTATAGAATCTAAGCCCTCCAACCCATAAAGTTCCCACCAAAAACTTTTGAGTACCGACACAAACAAGCATTAGGAGTCACAGGGCACATAAGCGCTCCCCGCAAAAACCTGCGCCCACAAGCCCTTGATCTGCCTTTTAATCATAGCAGTCCAATTTTCTTTATTAAATCCTGCACCGAAGAGATATATCGCTTCATAAAGAAACAAGATGTTTAACCCCCTGACCCCATCGAATCACAGGCACAATCTTGATTGTTGATTAGGCTTGATAAAATGTGACAGTGGAGCTAAAACGCGCATGCCAGAAATGATCAAAGTTTATTGTGCGATGAGGGTGGTTTTCATACCCGGCCCTCATCCACGTTTCAAGTGATGTAAGGTACCACTACTTAGATTTCGAAACCACCTTCTCCCTGAAAGCGGTGTGATCGCACCAAAACCACTTGAGAGGTGGTTTCGTCTCCAAATACTAGGAAAAAGGGGAAGTGTTGCCTCCAGAATGGTTATTGTTCTCGACCTTTCTCCTGACTGTGAAGACCCCTCGCTTGCCTTCTAGGATTTTCAGTGGTGTGATGACCATAGCTGCAGAGGCCGCCCCTTGCGAGCTATCCTCCGTAGACCTATCTGACCAAAATTGTGTATCCTGCATAAATCTGCTCATTGCGGATTGTCTTCCTTGTTATGATACACTTTTGATCCTCTTCCACCTGGTTATGGCAGAGTTCTTTTAGATCGCTTTGTGGCATTGCAAGCCAACTCATCGAAATTATGCTATCCTTACAGGTGACCCCTTTGTTGGCGAGAATGTTCGCCAATTTGTTGGCCTTTCTACGCACATGGATGAATCTAAGTGTGCGTAGTCCCTGAAGATGAACCTGTATTTTTTGGAGCACCCTTATTAACCTCCAGCATTTTGAAACTTTTTCCGGCCCTGTTCCATGACTAATTTTCTTGGCTGCATTGATGACTAACTCTGAATCAGCTTCTATTATCACATTTTGGCAGTTGTCCTACTTCAGAAATTCTAGGCATTGCTCCAATTCCATTAGTTCCAGCATGTTGTTGGTAGCTTTTACTAAATGAAAATGGAAGAGGGAGATGATGCTTCTGGTTTCATCCCTAAAAATTCCTCCATAGCCTACCATTCCTGGGTTATCTTTTAAGGCTCCATCGTTCTTATACTTCAAAAAACCTTCCGGGGGGGATTCCATAATTCCTTAACCGATTCCCTCATGATTATTTTTGCTGTCTAGACCTTCTTGAATGAGCCCCTGCATGTCTAACTGCGTGAGTATTCTTAACTCTGTTTCCGAGGAAGGATTTTTGGGGAGATCCCTAACTGTTGTGATAATTGCCTCTTTTAGTTGTTTCAAGATTTTCTCCAACATGTAGAGAGAGGAATTCTTCTCTTCTTTGAAAATTCTTTTGTTTCTTTCTTTCCACACATTCCATATTATGAAACTTGGCAAGAGAGCTCAGGCAGAGTTAAGAACTTCATAATTTGAAAAATTATTCCTCTAATTGTTCGTGGTGTTAGTGATACTATCTCTATCTCTATCCGAATGATTGAAGATGGTGGCAAAAGAGTCCCATAACCTTGAGGTGAAAATGCAGCTATTGAGAATATGCTCCATTGTCTCCTCTTGTGCCTCACAGAGCTGGAATTTGGAGGGTCCCAGAATACCCCTCTTTCTAATATTGTCCCTGGTTAAGATTTTCCTGTGACGAACCAGCCACATAAAGAGTTTGATCTTCATCCAGCCTTTGTTCCTCCATAGCTTCTGCCAGATTCTGACTGGTTCTTGTCATTCCGGCCCAAGGAGAATACCTTTTTCTTCCTTAATATTAAAGTTGCCCTCTTTGTTGTTACCCCATCTTAGCTGATCCTGCCCTTCAGTGACTAAAATCATCCTCTTATCCAACATCCTCTCTAGGGTCTTTGCTCTACTGTTGAGTGTTCTATCCTCTCTGCCATCTTTTTTTTTCCATGTTCTCCATTTTTCTGTACTATGAGCATGTTCCCAAAAGTTCTTTTCCTTTACTAATCCTTGGTTTTTTGTCTCTTGCTTGAGGCCCAGAAATTCCTCTCTCAAAAGTGTTGGTTCTTGTTGCCATTTATCGTCCCAAAATACTACCTGCCCTCCATCTCTGATTTCCCAGAAACTCTTTTTTTGAACCACCCCTTTATTCTCCCAGGCCTTGTTCCATATGTGAGAGCACTTTACGTTTCTTGACATTCTTATTAGCTTAGAAGAGTGCCATGAGCTGGCATATATTTCCTTCCAGATACTTGCCCATTGAGCCTTAGGATCCTTAACCCACCACCACCAAAGTTTGGCCCCAAGAACCTTACTGAGAATCTCTAGATCATCCAACCCTAGGCCTCCTTGGTTCTTAGGTTTACAGATCTTTTCCCAAGAAACCAAGCCCATTTTTTCCTAGTTTCCTCCTTTCCACAAAGAAAATCTCTTTAGATATTTATAAATTGTTGTAGGACTCCTTTTGGAGTAGGGAGAGCAGATAGCATAAAGATTGGGATAGCTTGGAGCACAGCCTTTGCAAGAACCAGTCTACTAGCCAGAATTAAAGACCTAATTGTCCATTTTCTAACCTTGTCTTGCATCTTGATGATTAACGGTTCCCAAACACTCTTATGCAAAGGTTTATTCGTTAGAGGAACCTAGAGGGGAGGGAATCTCTTTGAAAACCAAGAATTCTGGAGACATTTCTCTAGATGGCAATGTGGGTGTTGAAGAAAATAATTTTGATTTGGAAAGATTGACCTCCATACCTATTGCCATGGCAAAGTCATTCAAAATTTGTTTGTATGCAAGTTCTTCCTTGATTGTGGGAATTCCCTGTAACATGGTACATCTACAAATTGTTGATGGGTCAGAGCTTGACCATTCTCTGATAGTTGGAGTCCTTGAATTTTTCCTGTTACTTTAGCATTCTTAATGGACCGCCCTAGCCCTTCCATCATGAGGATGAAAAGAAAAGGAGAGAGAGGATCACCCTACCTGATTCCTCTAGAAGGAAGAAAAATTTTAGAGGGAGAGGCATTAACTAAAATTGAGAAGCTGGAGGAAGTCACTAGGGCCGTGACCCATCTGATCCAATTATGATCAAAACCAAATGCAATAAGCACTTTCTTGATATATGTCCAGCTCAATTTATCATATGCTTTGGCTATGTCCAATTGCATTATCATTCCCACTTTCCTTTTACTAGTTAACGAGTGAACCACCTCATGAGCTTGAATGATGTTATCTAGAATTTGTCTGCCTTCCAAGTACCTCGATTGTTCCCCCGAAACAAGAGTAGGTAGAAAAGGTTTGAGTCTGTTGACCACTACCTTGGAAATTATCTTGTAAACTACATTTCATAAGGCGATGGGCCTATACCTCTCTGGCATTTGAGCATTATCATGTTTTGGAATTAGGGCGATGAAGGAGGTATTGAGAGCTTTCAAAATAGTTTTGTTTAGCCTGGAACCTTCCACTACCCTTAAAATATCCTTTTTGACAATGTTCCAACAAAATTTGAAGAAATCCACATTGAATCCATCCGGACCTGGGGCCTTGCCATTTTGCATTTCCTTGAGAACCTCACTGACCTCCTTTTCAATTACAGGTCTGTTGAGATTACAATTGTCCTCTCTAGATACCAACTTAGGGGTGTGTTTAGTGAAGTCTTTGATGAGAGGTTCCCTTACTAAAATGTCTTCCCGGGCAAAATCACGTAAGTGTTTTACTAACACTGCTTCTATTTCCTCATAAGATTAATGGATCTGCCCATCTTTGTCCTTGATCGAAGAGATCCTATTGTGAGTCCTGTTAGCAATGGTGGATCTAGGGAAAAACTTGGTGTTGTGCTCTCCTTCCTTTAGCCACTGAAATCTTGATTTTTGTTTCCAAAATATTTCCTCTTGTTTACACAACTTTTCCCATTCTTGATGATATTTCTCTACCTGATCATTTTTGTTCTTATCGAATCCATCCTTGATCAAGGCTTGGTTGAGCTCCATAATTTTATTTTCAACATATTCCTTACTTGCAAAAATATCTCCAAATTCATTCTTGTTCCAAGCTTTTAGCTTCATCTTTGATATGCCTTAATCTTTTGTGTAGCAGGAACATTGATGAACCCTGAATCTGCAAATCTTCCACCCACCATTTTCTAATGTTGCTGATGAAATCTGGGTGTGAAAGACAAATATTTTCAAATCTGAAAGGTTGATTCCTTTTGGTTCCTATGCCCTTGATCTCCATTTGAACCGGCCAGTGGTATGAGCCTCCAAAAGGGAGAATTCCTACAATTGTTTCCTTGTCTACAAGTACGAGATCCTCAGAGATCATGAATCTATCTAACTTGGAGGCTGCCTGGGAATCTCCTCCTCTTTTATTATTCCATGTACAGAGGCCATTGTTTTTCTCAATGTCAACAAGCTTCATGCTTTCTAAAAAGTTTTGGAAGGTTGAGGAATCTTTGTTTAGAGCTCTTATACCCCCTTTTTTCTCTGAGAGAGATCTGATCATATTGAAGTCTCCTCCTATGACCCAAGGTAATCCTACATGCCTGACCTTAAGATCCACCAAGGAGTCTATAAACCTGATTTTGTCATCCCACCTTTGAGGGCCATAAATGTTTGTGACTAGATAAGTGTCTCTGTCTCCTACAGGCTGTATGACCATTGATAAATAATTCCTTGATGCCTCTGCATCGATTATTCCAACCTTTTGGGGATTCTAGAGAGTGAGGATACCCCTGCTATGTTTTTCACTTTAACTTCTAGAAATTCAAATCTGTTGAGCCATTTACTATCGATTTGCCTTAACTTTTGAATAGAGCATTTTGTTTCTTGGACAAAAATTATATCCGGCGCTGCTTGCTTCATTCTGTTATTCAACATTCTTTGTTTTCTCTTGCTTCCTAGACCTCTAATATTCCAATTTGTGAACTTCATAATTAAGGATTGGTAAAGGAGTAACTGGTTATCTCTTTCATCTTACCTGAGTTTACCATGATCTTTCCACATTCCATCAGTAGCTCTTTCTGCTTTTTCCTACCTCTTTTTTTCCTGAATATCTCGGTGCTAGCCCTGGAGTCATTTTTACTACTTTCACTCCTTCATTACTCTATCTTTCAATGTTGTTTACTTCCTCCAAACCCTTTGCCTGAGTTTTCCATAGTAATAACTGTTGTATTATGTTGATCTCTTCTTGTGGTAGTGATTTTACCCTGCCTGTAGTTCCCTGATTCAGGAACCCTTCTAGATCTAGGTTTTCTCTGTCAAGAATCTCCTAAAACTCATTGTCCTCCATTTCCATCTCACTTTGGTTCATTTCCTGATCCATTTCTAGTTCTGAATCACTCATCATGTTTCCTTTCTATTTTTCATTTTCCTTTGTCTGATCATTATCTTCTTTCTTCTCCCTCTTCTCATAACTTTCCTTCATTACTTGATCTTCTCTTGTTATTTCTTCATCCTCTTCGAGAACTTGGAACTGATTCTGACTAGCCTTTTGTCCTTCTGCTTGATGTTGCTTTGGCCCTTTTTTTGCCACTTTTTCCTTTATGAACAACTTTGTGAAAGTTGTTTGTGTATTTCATTGTGTTAGTTTTGTTTTTGTTTTTTTCTTTAACGAGAGGATAGTCTCTTAGAAGGTGGTCGTGTTCATGGCATCTATGACATCTAAAAGGAATATGCTCATAGTCTACTATCTACACCCATTCCTCATCAAAAACCTCCAAGATAACCTCATCCGAAAGAGCTCCAAGTAGATCCATCTCTACACAGATCCTTGCAAAGGAGGTATATTTTCCTGTCCTTGTGGCTTCAAAAGCTTTGACAAAGCTTCCTAATTTATTTCCTATGGTAGCTAGTGATTTTATTTGCCAATAATCAAGAGGTAGAGAATAGAGTCTTACCCAAATCGGGACTGAAGTAAAAGTTTCCCTCTTCGGAATGAAATTCATCATCCATGGCCTCATATAGAGCCCTGCTACTGCATAGAAGTAGGGCCCGCCTTCAAACACTCTATCTATATCCTCAATGTTGGTGAACACCACAGTGAAGAAACCCTTGGACCCCAGATGAAGATCAATGCTCCCTTTAGGCTTCAAGTGGTATCTGACCCAAGTTTGTAAAGCTTTTTTAGTAGGCCGTAACCCCATGAATTTTCATATGATTACATAAGTCTGCATGTGCTCCCTGTGTGCCTGCAGCGCTGAATTATTTAATACTACTCTAGGAGTGCTTTCAGTCTTGGGTTTACATGGTCCCCTCTGACTTTTGTCTTTTGTTCTCTATTTTTTGTCATTTTCCTCCTTGTCTTTTGTTCCATCATTCTCCTCCGATTTGGAACGTTCTGTTTCCTCTTCCTTGTTTCTCCTTCCTTCCTCAGCCTTTCCTCTGCCTTTATCCAAAGGTATCTTGCTCTTGTTGGCTACCACTTCCTTGAAGGAGGGAGTGAAGCTCCCTCCTCTGCGCCCATCCATGGGGAAGGTTTCCACCGTAACTTGAAACCCTGGCCTCTCCCACTTCATTCCCACATTCTTCCTTCTTTGTCTCGTCCCCACACTTTAGTTGTAGTTAATCATGAATAAGTTTTGACTAGGTTTAAGGAAATTTAGTTATAGCTTCTGAAAATAGAAAACATTTTAAATTGATTTAAGCATTTTATCTGTTGATTGAGATTGTGCTGACAACTTAATTGACTATTAGAGTGTTCAATAACTCTAATAATTCTATACTTTGATTCGTTATTAAATATTGAATGAGGTCTTTTTGTGTAGATAAATCCATATTACAATTATCTTGACAACAAGGAGGGCTTCTTGAGTCTCCACCTTCTCTATAATTCAATTAATAAATCAATTTATTGTATACCTATAAATTTAAAGTTATCGAGTTAAGCCAAAGATGCACCTAACAAGTAGAATTTCAACTTGATTTTAAAAATATAAGTGAACTTACAAAAAAAAACTATTTAAGTTACAATTAATGTTGATTTTTAATCTTCAAATTTGAATGCTTCATTATACATTGAATTTATAAAATTATCCTTTGAATATTATCTTGACATTTCCATTTCTTTAAATGATTAATGAGTCTATAAAATTATCCTTTGACTATTAGCTTGAAATTTCCATTTCTTTGAGTAATTAACGATGCTTAACAGAGTGCCTAGATTTCGTTTCATTCATTCTCGAGGTTTGCATTTCTCTATTTGCATGAAATTGTAGAAGAGGAATGAATAGATCAACTCACTTAAAGTGTAGACATTTTGTGCAAAAAGACGTTATCATACACAAAGATATGCACAGAGGAATAAAATAAGGTTCCTTATACCCCTTATTCCATTTCAAGGTAGTCTAAAATAAGAGCCAAAAGAAAATGACTTTATTATGGTTCCTTTAAGAAACAAAAATGGCATATCCAAATACAATGAGAATTTTGTAGTAGCTTAAATCAAAATCTCGCAAACTCATATTAAATAAGATTGAAACCATTTTAACCTTACAAAATTGATCTATCTACAATATTAGTTTTCAATGACCTAATTCGTTTCATTAACAAAAATCTTCCATCTATTTTTAAAAAGGGGAAAAGAACCTATTGTAGTTTATTGCACCTCATTGCAATATTACTAAACTCCAATCAACATCTAATTGTATACTTTAATTTCCAAAGAAATGTATGAATTTGAAAAAATAACATTAGAAAATAATTAGAAAATACATCTTTTTATCTTTGTAAGAGAAACATGCACTCATGCCTGAGGGTAAGCTCAATTGATCAAGTCCCCATTATTAAAGCACATTTTCTATTAAGAGTTCACGGGTTCATTTCTCTTGACACCCTCAGGATCAAGCTTCATGGTTGAGCCGACACAACAAGTGATTCCTGCAGGTGGATTTGCTTGGTACAAATATTATGTGAACATAATGGTGACCTATCTCTAGGGTCTATGAACCACATAGAAAAATAAAGAGACACATGCACATGGGAAGTTTTTTTACCATTTCTCCTTCTCACATATTTTTTGAATTTAGTGTTATAATTGGGATCAAGTAATTCATTACAATTATATTGCTAATAAATCATGAGTGCAACTGATATGTAGATAAACAGTGATTGAAAACCCACATTAAGCAGTTTTGGAAAATTATTGACAGGGTAGAGATCTAATGTTATATATGGATCCAAACACTACAATTCAAGAAATATTGTATCTATCAATTTCAAAGGAGCTATAAATTTTTTCCTTGGTTGTAGCTAGCTAAAGACATTTCAGATCACTGCTTACAGATCCATGGTGAATTGGAATAAGGACATTTAACTCATCAATATATATACTCGTACAAATTTTGTGACTTCTTCAAAGATACCACCTAGGGAACAAAATTCTCTTCATATTTTCCTTTATAATTTATGATCTATTTAAATGGGAAATCAATAAACCCTCAAATACATTGATTATTATGTAGTATTTACAAATTGATTATAAATTGCAATAAATATAAATAATTAATGCAATGAAACGAATATGAACCAAAATCACCGTAATGCAATCGTCATAAGACCGATACAGCAATCTATTAGGAAATACGGAGTTGTCTACAAATATGGATTAAATTCTTAGCCTCACCACCACCTGCTAAAGCGAAAATTACAGTCCATATGAAAAGCAATATATATATATATATAACTACGGCAATCCTCTGAGCCAAAAGGCGTTGTCAGGCACCTCTGGCCAGATAGTCGTTATACGTCTCATATTCAAGCCGCTGCGCTGAATTCTGCCTCCGTAGCTCCTTTCTAAACTCTGCAATAAACGTTTCTGCAACCGTGTCCACGTCTTCTTCTTTGAAATTCATGACATTATTTCTGTTCTCCCCCTCCTTTTCTTCAGAAGCTACCCAATACCTCGATTCGGGTTTCATGGGGGACGATTCCTTTTTCTCGCGACGTGTACATCCTTCCTCCTCGTCGGAATTTTGGTTTTGAGTACAGCCCAAGAGTAATGTAGAGAAGCTCTTCCCCATCACTAAAAGGAAACTGCAACACCGATACAGAGAAAAACCTCAATTCAATCTCTTGAACATAGATATGGAGGCTTTCAATATGAATATATATAGAGGGAAAATTCACAGTATCCATCACGTTTTCAATGAAGCGTGTCCATTATCATTTGACTGACCGAGGTATAATCAATGGGGCGAAGTAAAAAATAATTGTATTTGTGGTGTTGTTGGGTCAAAGAATTCACGTCAATTTGCATAAGAATCTATGTGGTGTGAAACACTAACCTACCAAGTTTGAAATATTCCCAGTCTCGTCGCGCTTGCCCTGCGCATGATAATATTATAATCATTTCCTAAAGTTGTTTCCACGTTTTTGGACGAGATGCTCGGCCATACAATCTCTGAGATGCCCTAATGCTTTGAAAGTCCCTTTATGTGATCGTGAAAGCAGGGTATATGCCATCAACTTTTTAGAAAGGTCACTCTTAAAGGTTTGATTTTTGTTTGCCACACCATAGTTTTTTGCAAAAGGGATTGCAATCCCACCTTCTTTTGAAACGGCCTCACACGAATTTATTTGAACGTTAGTGTGTACACATATTTGAAATCCCAAACGTATAAATTTGGAAATATGCGGATCCTTATCACTAAGCATTTTGTAAACCTATTCTTACTCTCTCGGCTTTGCAACGAGATTATTGTTGAGATTTTCTGTTTTGCATAAGATAGGCAAAATCTTAGTAGATGACAACAATAGGAATCAGTTTTTAGATTAGCTCTAGTTTGTTGGGAGGGAGTTAATGTATCCTAAATTTGAGTTGAGAGGATTTATGAGGCAGTTAGATTCTCTTTGCTATATAACACGTATCCATACGGATTGTTTGGTATGAGGGTGTGAGAGTTTGTGGGAATTTAATTTTGTAATCTCTTGTTTGATTAATAAGATTGTCGATGCTTATGTTTGGTGGACATAGCCCAGATTGGTTGGGTGAACCACGTTAAAAGCTGTGTCTCCTGTGCTTGATTTTATTTGCTGAGTATATGATTTAATTTTGTTGTGCATCTTCGCTCTAACAATTGGTATCAGAGCGATGTTGGAGCACATGATCGCTGGTTTATTCGTTGAAGAGAAGTTGCATATTGATGTGCGTGGAGGATTGCTGCGTGGTTGGGGGTGATAGTCATCTAATACCTGCGTGCTGGTGTGGTGCGGATAGTCCATTCACTGCTGGTGCGTATTGCTGCGGAAGGGGCGTATGACTGTGCAAAAACCGTATTGCGTGCTGGTGCGTTGGAGTTTTGTGTGTGGAGGTGTTGTTGGCACATAACTGAATTGCAAACAGCGTTACGACAATGACGTTGAAACAGTGTTGAACTGCTGTGCATATTTTTCAATCTGCTGTGGAGTTGATTGCCTGGTGCTGCGTGGAGGTTTTCATCATATGTGGAGTGCTTGTGCCTAAAATGCGTGGAGCGCTGACTGTTCTGCGCGTTAATGTTGCGTGGACCCCTAGCTGTCCTGCATGTTAATGCTGCTGTGGAGCGTTGGTGCGTGGAGAGCCTGCGTGTTACTGCGTGTTTGAATGGCGCAGATCTTAAGGTACTATCCATGCTGTGTAAAAGTTTCTTCCAACTTCTAAATGTCAACCAGGTGATAGGAATGACTTCGATAAAGGAGTCTTCGATTAAGATTGTTCACAGTCTTCACAAAAGGAAGCGTACATCCACATAAAACCTTTCTCCACGACAATCTATTATGGAATGTTTCACATGCACACCTAAACATGTTAGTAGTTTCTTTCACATGTTTTCTTTAATTAAACGTTGAACGAAATGGTTTACGGAAAGGTTGGGCTGAATAAACAATGTCAAGTTCAGAAAAAAGTAAGGCGCACATACTAAATGGGACCAATGTTGATTGTTAAACTTTTGGGAGTTGGGCGCAATATATATTGGGTTTTAGTCAACCAAATTTATCCCTGCCATTCGCTGCATCAAATGGCTGCCTCCCCATCACCGAACGTTGTGAACATTGCTTTGATTTAAGCGGTTTTGAATACACAACTTCCAAGTTTGGTAAGAGACCAAGGCATATTGGTTATGATTTTATTTGTCCAGAGGAATTAATCACAGTGAACCATCAATTTAAAAAAAAAATATTTTTGGCAAGTGTATTTGTTCAAATTTAATTGAAGTGTTAGGCAAGATGTTGGGGGCAATTTTTTTTTGCGATTGTAAGGCATAGGCAGTTTGTTTTTTAATTGTTGGTATTTAAAAGTTGGATTTTGGAGATTATTGTGTTTTTTGGTTGATAAAAAATGGTGAAAACGCAGAGTGCCCGGTTTGAAATTGAAAAGTTTAATGGCAAAAATAATTTCGAAATATGGAAGGTGAAAATGCATGACTTGCTTGTCCAACAAGGCGTGGTAAAGGCATTGATGGGTAAATCCAAACAACCTTACAACATCACAGACGATGAGTGGGACGAGATGGATGAAAGAGCAGTAAGTGTTATTCGATTATGTCTGGATGACGATGTCCTGTTTAATATCGTGTCAGAGACAACAGCTGCTGGTTTGTGGACGACACTGGAGAAACTGTACATGACCAAATCCTTAACCAATAGGATTTTCCTGAAGCGACAATTGTACAGTTTGCGAATGAAGGAAGGTACATCGATTGCTGATCATTTAAATGCTTTTAATAATCTTATTGTGCAATTACGAAGTATAGAAGTAAAAATTCCATCCGAGGATAAAGCTATTACTTTATTGTGCTCGTTGATCGAGTCATGGGATCATTTTGTTACTTCTATAAGTCTTAGTTCATAAGAAACTATTGAGTTTGATGATGTAGTTGCATCCTTATTATCAGAAGAAACAAGGAGGAAGTCACATTCCGAAACCTCTACATTAGAAGCTATGATGGTTAGAGGTCGTTCGAAAGAAAGATGCTCCAAGAAGCCGAGCGACTCATGTTAAAAGTCGAAAGGGAGGAAGAGTAAACTAAAGTGTTGGTTTTGTGGCAAATCAGGGCATTTAAAGAAGGACTGTTGGAAGCGACAACAACAAACTTCTAAAGCAGATTCTTCGACAGAGAAGAAGGAGGCAAATACGACAGATACAGGTTCGGCATCAGGTTTAGGTATGAGTGATGAAGTATTATCAGTTAATGTGTCAAATCATGGGAGACATTGGTTGTTAGATTCTGGTGCATCAAACCACATGTGTATTCATAAAGACTGGTTTAAGACATATAAATCAATTAATGATGGAGTTGTGTACATGGGTAATGATGTAACATGTAATATTATGGGGATTGGGAGTATACAATTGCAAATGTTTGATGGGACAACTAAAATATTAACTGATGTGAGACATGTACCAGATTTAAGAAAAAAATTGATTTCATTAGGAGCACTTGATTCAAATGGATATAAGACTGTAATTCAAGGTGGAGTAATGAAAATTTACAAAGGTATTTTACTAGTTATGAAAGCTAAGAATGTAGTAAATCTATTTCAGTTAGAAGGAGGTACAGGATCAGATTATGTGTCTACGGTGTCTGAACATGACAGCAATTCCATTCACTTATGGCATCAAAGATTGGGGCATATGAGTAAAAGAGGGTTAAAAAATTTGGCTGATCGTAAATTACTTCCAAATCTAAAGTCTAGAAAGTTAGATTTTGTAAGCATTGTCTGTTAGGAAAACAAAGTAAACAAAGGTTTAAAACAGGCAAACATATTAGTAAAGGCATACTTGATTATATCCATTAAGATGTTTGGGGACCAACCCTTACAACCTCATATGGTGGTTCATCTTATTTTGTATCATTCATTGATGACTTTTCTAGGAAGGTGCGGGTCTACATGTTGAAAAGAAAGTCTGATGTTTTTTTAGTTTTGAAGCAGTTTAGAGCATTGGTAGAAAACAACACTGGTAGAAAAACTGACAATGGTGGTGAGTTTACTTCCAAGGAGTTTGACATCTATTTCAAGGATGCAGGGATCGAGAGACATAAGACCATGGTTTATACTCCTCAGCAAAATGGAGTTGTTGAACGCATGAACAGGACTCTTCTTGAGAGAGCAAGGAGTATGCTCAGTAACGCCGGGTTGCAAAAAGAGTTGTGGACAGAAGCGGTGGCAACAACTTGTTATGTGATAAAATGATCTCCATCGACGGCGATAGATTGCAAGATTCCGCAAGAGGTATGGAAAGGAAACCCTTGTGACTATTCTAAACTCAGAGTGTTTGGTTGTGATGCATATGCTCTAGTGCCTAAACATCAGTGAACTAAATTAGATCCAAAGTCTAAAATGTATATCTTTGTTGGGTATGGTGTTGGAACAAAGGGATATAGATTGTGGGATCCTACTACCTGCAAAATCATCATCAACAGAGATGTAAAGTTTAATGAATCCTCTCTTGTACGATTAGATGTAGATAGTAGATTGAAATAGGATGATGTATCTGACTTTCAGCACATTCAGTTTGATAGCATTTATAACGATAGTCATGATGACCATAGTTCAGATACTAGTCATGAACAGGTTTTAGAATCAGAACATGAACAGGGTTCAGG
>APFE030828735.1:8596-24410 GCA_000404065.3 Pinus taeda | reverse complement strand
TAAACAACAAAATTGGTGTTATTAATGTAACTATATTGAATGAAATCATAACAAACTCACTCTAATAGAGCTACAAACGCTCACACACACACATACACACATCTCATCTCTGATTGACAAATAATTTTATCCCATCTCTTATTAGAATGCTTTTGGTTGTTTTTTGTAACATCTGAAAATGTGACCCTTTAATGCATACAAGCACATAATTATGTTTGACTCTTGAGCTTTGCCAGCTCAATTGAAGGTGACCCTACATTCATCCCATCTCTCATTGGGATGCTTCTAGCTTTGGGAGAAGTGGGAGGGCTCAAGAGCATGCATGGGAGATCGACATGGAATCAAGAAGGAATAATGTAATAAAAAAACAAAAAAGCAAAGGGCTTTGGCAGTATGTCTAGAGAAAACTTGTGTTGGCATGAACATGATACAACAAATTCTGGGCAATATATTCATGAACTACAACTGACCTTATATTCATCCTATTTCTGGTTGGGATGCTTCCAGGTCATGAGCATGAATGAAAGATAGAAATGGTGTTTAGAAAATAGAATCCAATAAATATACCCCAAAAGAAGACAAGGGCTTTGGTAGTATGTCTAGAGAAAACTTGTGCTAGCAAGAGCATGATGCAACAAATTGTAGGAAATTTTATCCCTTTCCCGCATAGAACTTCGAGATTTCACACACCTTTCTAGACATATCTCATAATCCACCAATTCAAGTGCCAACTTTGGATCAAAATCCTGATTGTGTTGTTCACAAATATTATGCAAAAAACAACATGCTCCAAGAACAACTAGAAAGTCAAGTAGCGTCACCTCAGTGTGTTTTTCCAGACAACGCCACCTCCCTTTCAATCAACTAGGTGCATCCTTTACAATCTTCTGGATCTTGCTTATCTTATCATTGAAAATACACTGAGTCCAAGTAAGATTATGTTGAATATATGGAACTAGAAGCCAATCCAAGAGTGGATAAGTAGAGCTACCCACAACGCGACCCCCATTAAAGAAACCACTATTCCAAACTTGAAAAGATCAAAATTGTCTAGGACTAAGTCATCAGATCTAGAACTCGATAAGCCTATACAATTATCAGTGAAGGAGCCTATGATATCTACAATTCCTTGCAATGTAATGGAGTAGGATGTTCTATGGTTTCTTTCAATGTAACTTTCGTTGAATTAAATAACTAAATTAGCCTCGGGAGGAATAGTAGGAATATAAGTCATGTACATGGCCCCAAAAAACCTAGGAATCCCATAAATTATTTCAAACTCTTTCATCAAGACCTACATCCGATCTTTAGAAGGCCACTAAATACATTTGAGGCGAAGCACCTCACAAATGGCAACATATACTCCTAATACCAACTTATGATAGCTCGATATCCCAAATCCAAATCTCTTGGATACCAAACCCAATGACTCCCCAATAGCTAGCCTTAATGTTTGACTGACAGGGATCATTACCCTCAACATTGTGTCCTCCTTGCCACCATTGAATTCAATTCTTCATAAATATGATTGAAAGTTTTCCTACTCATTTAGAAGGATTTATGGAACTCCGAATCATGGAATCCTAGATGATTACACTATTGCCACTAGGCCTATGATGCAAGATATATTTTATGGATCCATGGTTATAAAGAGGCCTTGGTCGAGCTTATTAATTCTTAAAATGTATATTTTTTATTCAAATTTAAAGTAAAATAGTTCTATGCTTTCAAATAAGAATTCAGATTTTGGGTAAATTGATCTTTAGAAAAATAATAATAATTCTTACTTTTATTTATGTTCAGAAGATTCACAATTGGATGAATTTTTGTAGAGTTTAGAGCACCTAGGGCAACTACTCCAAACCTTGCCCTCTTAAGCCTACATCTCTCCATATTGTCCGATTGGTTATAGTATTCCTACATGCAATTCTAACATTCTTTTATCATTCTTTTAGAATCTCCATCTTCCTCTTGTGATTTTTTTCAAACATTGGCCTCTCGAGCTTGTAATTCATGTCTCTCTCTTCCTATTTTGTTTCCCCTCTAACATCACTAGTAGAAGCAATCACTTAAAGATGGTCAATTTTGTGAGAAGACTCCTTCGCTTTATTATCGGGACTCAGACGCATCTCAGAAAGATCCTCCAATTTTTTTAGAGCCAAGTTACATGGAAATAACTACAACAATTTAATGAAAGATTTGGATTGAGACCCTCCAATTTCCTTAAAGCCAAGTTACATGGAAATAACTACATCAATTTAATGAAAGATTTGGATTGATGGATCCATAACTCCCAAACCATCTCGATTCCAATTTTCAGTTATTCTCTAAAACACAGAGGAAAAAATTATTTGAAAATCTAAAACTCTATTTTACTTGCACCACTTGCCATTATTACAATCAATCTGCTACTATTTAATTTTATCAAACCATTTGAATGTTACAATTTCAATAAAAAGAAATAAATTTTTTCGACCAATGTGAAGACATAAAGTTTTACAAGAGCAAATTTCCATCTCAAAGACTCTGAATTAACCAGAGGATATCCTCTGCATCCTCTCCACCAGGTCTGGAATTTCACATTCCCTTTGCCCACCAAATGAGAATTTCATGACGTTTTTGTTAAAAAGAAATGTTTGAATTAATAAAAAACATCCACTGGTCACCTCTACGACAAAGAGTCTGCACCAGGAGAGTCTGGCTCTGCAGAATGCTCTACATTGTCCATGTACATCACACATTAAATAGCACGCATGGTTTTAGGGAAGTTAGAACCATACCCTAAGAAATAGAAACTAATTCCTATCCTGAGGTACTGTGAACCAATTCACTATTCTAGGATATTCTCCATTATCTCTAACACTCCCCCTTAATGGAGAAGGGGTTCACCAATATGCCTAACATCTCCCTAAACATTTGAAACTTAATTTTTCCAAGAGGCTTAGTGAAAATGTCTGCAACTTTATCACATGTATTACAATATACCAAATGGATTTCTTTTGATTGCAACTTCTCCCTGACAAAGTGGAATTGTGTATCAATGTGTTTTGTGTTCTTGTGAAACGTTGGATTATTAGCAATTTTGATTGAATTCTAATTGTTGTTGCATCTTTCTATTCTTCCCCAACATCTTGGAGAAGTCTTTGCAACCAAACTACCTCACATGTTGCTGTGCACATGGCTTGATACTCTGCTTCCGCTGAAGACAAGGAAACTGTGTTATGTTTCTTGTTGATCCATGTAATAACCTCGGATCCAATGTTGAATGCATATCCTGTTATGGATCTACAGTCGCCTACATTTCCAACCCAGTCTGAATCTGTAAATCCTGCCAATCTAACATCAGACTAATCAGTATAAATAATACCATAGTCTATAGTACCTTGTAGATACCTCAAAACACATTTTGCTGCATTCCAATGACTCTCAAGTGGCTTGGACTTGTATTGAATTAGCACACTGACTGCATATGCAAAATCTGGTCTAGTAGTGGTTAGGTAGATTAAGCTCCCAACCAGTTGTTTGTAAAGTGTCACATATTCCTCTTTAGAGCCATCCTCATTGTGAAGTTTAATGTTCTGCTATAATGGTACTGTTGTCGCCTTACACTGATCCATCCTAAATATTTCCAGTATACCTTTGACATACTTACCCTGGGACATAAAAGTTTGTCCTGAATCTCTCTAGATCTCAAGACCCAAATAATATCTTAATTCACCAAGGTCTTTCATTTCGAACACCTGTGACATTTGTTGCTTGATTTCTTTGATTATAGCAATAGCATCACCTATAATAATTAAATTATCTACATACAAAGAAATCAACACTATGTGCCCCTTTTTATCTTTCATGGTATATATATTAGGGTTATTTTTACTTCTACTGTAGCCATGTTGTAAAAAAAATGAATCAATCTTTTCATACTAGGACCTGGGTGCTTGCTTTAGTCCATAAACAAATTTCTTTAGTCTACAAACTAAATGTTCTTTCCCTTTCTGGATAAACCCCTCAGGTTGCTCTAAATAAACCTCCTCTTTCAATTCTCCATTTAAAAATGCAGACTTTACATCTAGTTGGTGAATCATCCAATGTTTCTTAGTAGCTAAAGCAATCAACATTCTGATGGTATTTAGTTTAGCTACAGGGGCAAATGTTTCTTCATAGTCAGTGCCTTCTTTTTGTGAATACCCCTTTGCTAACAATATAGATTTTAGTTTATCTATGGTTCCATCTACATTAAACTTGGTTTTATACAACCATTTACAACCTATGGTTTGTTTCCCTTTAGGAAGTTCAACCAGCTCCCAAGTGTTGTTCCTGATTATAGATTCATATTCCTGTTCCATATTTGTTTTCCATTCACTACATTCATTTTCCTCCTTATAACTAGAAGGTTCAACAACATTCATCATACTAGTTATAAAAGCATTTTCCGTGTATCTAGCAAGAAATTAAGTCTGCCTACCTGATCTTCTGAGCGTTGGTGTAGCTTTTGACCTATTCTGAGTTTCCTTTGCTGGACTTGGCTTGACTGCTGCATCTGAATTCTCTTCTTCTGCCTTTGTCTGCTGATCTTGGTTGTTTCGTGTTTCTTCACTTTCTTCCACCAAGAATAGAATATCCCATTCCTTATTGCGCTTATTAAATTCTTCATGATCCTGCTTATGGAATATGACATCTCTACTAACAAAAATCTTGTGAGTAGAGGGAGTAAATAATCTATAAGCTTTATATTGTGAACAATACCCTATAAAGGTACATCTGATGGCTTTTGAATCTAGTTTTCTTCTGTCATCCTTTGGAATATGGGCAAATTCTTTAGACCTAAACACTCTTAAATTTTTTACTGTAGGCTTAAATCCATATAATGATTCATAGGGAGTTTTAAACTCAAGTCTCTTTGTAGGACTCCTATTTTTCAAATAAACTGCAGTATTCAATGCTTCAAGCAAAAAACCATTCGAAAGATCCTTACCTTTCAACATGCTCCTAGCACATTCCACCAATGTTCTGTTCTTTCTTTCCATTACTCCATTCTACTAAGGAGTATGGGGTACTGTGAATTATGTAATATCCCATGGTATTTACAATACTTGATAAGCTCATCCTTCCTGTATTCTCCCCTTTGATCGGAGCGGAGAATTTTTATGTGCTTCCCTATTTGCTTTTCAATCATGTTTCTGAACTGCTTAAAGTATTCAAATGTGTGACTTTTCTTACTCAAAAAATATACCCAAGAAAACTTTGTGCATTTATCAATAAACAGTAAAAAATATAGTGCACCTCCTAATGACTTTGTTTGCATGGGTCCACAAAGATCTGTGTGCACTAATTTGAGTATGCCCCTCTATTTCCTTTCTACTCGAACAGGGAATTCCTCTCTATGCATCTTTCTGTTGTGCCCTACAACAACCCCCATTTCATATCATTATTATCCCAAAACCATAATATGAAATGGGTCCCTTTTTAAATTTTGTTTTTAATTGGTATCAATTTAGTTCTATTCTAAAAGGCCCGAAGAGATAAGATAAAACATTACCAAAAAGCCTTTTCAATACACCAACCAAAAGCCTTAACATAAAATTAATCTTTTGTCATTGCGATAAAGTGATCGCAAGATCGCATATCGCAATGACAAAGGGAACACAACTTGAGGACATATTGGTTTTCTCCGATGCGAGATTGCTATCGGGTATCGACAAGAAATGAATGAACGCAATTAAATCCCCCTTGCTCCGATGCGATGCGATATCGGCAATCGGCGATAATGATTTAACGCAAAAAAGCTCCCTCTTGCTCCGATGCGATGCGATATCGCTATCGGTAATTGGCAATCGGCTATGCACACCTTTTAACTGCCCTACTCGCTACTCTCGACGCGATGCGATATCGGCAATTGACGATCGGGGATTCCAAATGGAACCAAAACAATGATTTATGATTTTCCCCGACGCCCGATTGCGATAAAGGCAAAAGCACAGTTTTCAAAGAAAATCTTAAAAGCGGCTTAATACGATTTATTCGTATTTAAGGCATTATCCTTCGAAAAGCCACTCATCCGCGCTCAATCGCCAAAACGCCCAAGGCACGCTTCAAATAAATCATTCGGCCATTAATCGAATTGACTGGTATTGATTGACAGGCCTTAACGGCCATTTAATGAAACAACAAGCCTGTGATCTGGTTACAGATCTCGTTCGAAGCCACCTTAAGTCAATCGACCACCATGAATTATCAATATATATATATCTCAGTCAATTCAATTTATGTTATTATTTCCTATATTACGCCTATCATTCTCTCTGTGCAGAATTCTCTCGCAGAAACAGATTTGAGCAAAATGGGGAAGAAGTCCAAGAAGACCACAATGCCTTCTGCTTCGCCAGCCGCAGGGCAACCTGTTGTTGATCCAGGCAATAAAAAGAAAGGGCTCATATCAGACACTACATGCTTGGGACTTACTAGAGCTACTTGGCAGGGCACATATAATCTAATCGAAGCCGAAGAGCCGAGGGTGACAGGAATACAAGTCTCATGCGACAACACTAGCAAATATGAGGCTAATCTGAAAGACTTGGCCAACTCTTTTCTTCATCGAATAGCAGCCCAGGAGCAAATCCTCCCATATACAGATATGGTAAGATGGGCGATTCAAGAAATCCCAATTACCGATAGAACTTTCACCACCACAGATGGGAGAATTTTCGGTTCCTTTCGAGCGGAGGATCTAAGGCAAATGTATCATTTGCCGCCGGAAGAGAAGAAGTATAACACGACATTCTTGGAGAAATTCTGAGCTGAAAATGAGACTGAGTCCGAACCCATTCGAGGTTGGAGACAAAATCCGGCAAAGCACAAGCACGAATCTTCGGGTAAGTACTTGGTCGATTCTCTATGCTCTCCTTATTGCTATGCTGGGATTATGATGTGCAGACTATGGGGATTACATGATTTCGCCAATTTTACCATAGAAATGGTCCCCTTAATGGAGGCGCGTGTAGTGGCGAAATAATGGATTGGGCAGATATACTATCCGATAAGCTAGCAACTGCCATTCTTAATTTCAGATTTAACTCTCGCGTCACTGAGAGGTTTATTCCGCCATTTTACTACAGTGCCTATGTATTAGATGTTTTATGTTTCAATTCTAAATTTCCTGTGCTCGGATGGAGGTGGACGTCGCAAGACCCCGCACCCGTCCACATATATCATCAAAAGTTGTGGAAGACCAACTACAAACACCATTTGTATCAAATCTGCAACAGTTTCATGTTGCCTATTCATTATTCCATTTTCAATAAGCCTGCCCCTAAGCTTTCTGACCAAGCAGGGGTGGATTTAACTGCCGTGGGGAGTTGGTTTGGAGAAGAAAATTTCACCTATATCAGAGTTTTTGGCAGTCAAGCCAAGCCCCATGTGCTTCCTCTATACATCCCTGATAAACTACTTGCCAGGGAAGTAGCCTATCAGATCAACGCCGATGGGGTTACTCAGACCCTAAAAAAAGCAAAGAAGCATGTTTGGCCCTCCTTTCCTTTGCGAATTGGAATCTACACCCTGCATGATCTCAAACATGCAGAGAAGGAAGCTGAGAAAATAAATTCACTGACTCTGGCAACTCTGCCGAGCAGGCGATTCGATCCGAAGAAAGTCGCCTACAATGCACTCGACCAGGCCAAATTGGCCAAGTTCGAGCACAAAGAAGACAGATTTGATGACTTGTTCGCATTGGCCGAGTCGCTATATCAAGTTAAATCGCTCGCCTTACGAGAATACAACGATGAAGGGCTGGTCGAATTCAACAGACTTAGAGAGCAGAGGTTGCAAACTCTGCCTCTAGACCTGTTAGCGACGACTCCGACAAAAAAATCAAGTGAGCCTAAGCAGCGACGTGATAAAGAACCTCCTATTACATCAAAGCAGCAGGAGGAAGTGCATGACCAAAGGCAGGAAGAAACCCAGGCAAACTTGTAGAGACAGGAAGAAACCCAGGCGAAAACTCAAGAAGAGAGCGGTTCAAAAGTTAATGACGATACACAGATTGATCCGAAATTACTCCAGGAATGGCAGCAATTCAATTCAATCATCAGAAATATAGAATTCTCTAAAGATGATGAGGTTTCGAAAGAGGGCGACAAACAGGAAGCGACATCAAAGCAGGTTTTGGGCGAAACCAACGACCCACCCAAATTAAAGGAAACATAAATAATTCCAAAGGATCCATCGGGCGAAATCATTTTGCAGATAGAAGAGATTCCTCCCTTGGATGTCTTCTACAGCCCTAAGCATAAAGTTGTAGTGAAACAACAGAGGAAGAGGAGAAGGGCTGATCAACCTTCTTTATTCCCTGAATTAACAATAACGGGCAACGTGGTATGGAAAGAAGAATTTGACCCCTCTGACGACTTGACAAAGCTATCGCAATATGCTGGAGCCTATTCGGCAGCGACAATAGATAAAGCATCGGAGGTGAGCAGTCTATTAAAAGCAAAAGATCAAGACATCTTTTCGCTACAGGCACAATTATCGGAAGCACAACAGAAGGCAGAGCAGGCAGAACAACAATTGCTAGTACAACAACAAAATAATAATCAGCTGACCAAGCAATTGCAGGAAGAAAAACAGAGGATTGACGAGAGTGCAATCCAAAAGCAAAAGGAGCTATCGGCAGCATTGGTGCAACTAAAGACATCGAATGAGGAAATGCTAACATCCAAAGATGAGCAAATCGCTCAATTATCAACTCAAATTGAGCAAATGAAAAAGCTCCCTCAGGTAGATGAGTTTAAAGCAGAGGCGTTTCAATTAAATAAAGCATTGATAAATCAAATGAAGCTCTTGTGTCAGCAAATCACCCAGGCAGAGCCATTGTGCGACTTAGTGGCATCTATAAGCGAAAAAGTAGAAAAGGCAAGGACAGATTTGGATGAGGTCGAAGAAACATTGACAAATTTTCTGGAATGGCAAGATTCTGATCAGGGCCAGGCAGCTAACCTACCAAGAATTCTGGAATCACACAAGGAAATATTATTCACAGAATGGCAATCACAGTTAATGAAGGTAGAAAGATCGATTTTAAGATGCAAGGCAACCACTAGTAATTTGGTTGAATTGGTAAATAATACTCTTTACTTGTTTAATATGATTTCTCAATGTACTCCAGGTCAATTAACAACAACAAAGATGTTGGACCATTCATGCTACCCAGAGCTGGTGAAAAATGGAAGGTTAATTGCGGGGATCAACAGTTTGACATGGGATGCTTATTAGTTCTTTCTAGTAAAGCCGCACAGCCAGAGAGCCGCCCTAAAATGCCTCACAGATGCTATCGGGTATATCATACCCGATATTCATGATGCCACCTTTGCTGCCCAACTCAGCTTGCGCCTCAACAGACCACCCGAAGTGCAGCCAATTCTTGCGATAAGCCAGCTCAGGTTTAAAGGCAAGCAGCCTGAGTCATGATTCACATCGCCGACTGCCAGATCGCCCCAAGAAGATAGATAGCATTAATTGATGCCGATTTAGTAGGATTTTGTTTCATAGATTTTTTAGCTTAGTAGTATTTATAGACCCTTTCATGCATTTAGAAAGGGTCGTAAAGTTTTGTATATGACTTAAGCCCTGAAGTTGCACTATTGTACTTTAGGGATATTCTTTTATGAAACTGGACCAATCATTCTGATTTTGATAAGGAGGATTTTATACAAATGTGCACTACTGTCTTTGTTTGAAAGCATTTCTGTGTTGAAGGAAGAATTTCAAATAGCGATTGATATTCGGGATTGATTAGCAACTCATATGGTACTATTATCTGTGTCTGGACTCATTTCTGTTATATAAATTGTCATTTGATCGCTCTTTGGTATTATCGCTTATATATATTTGTTTTAACAGCATCCTTTATGCATCCCACTATTGGCTGTTTATAGCATGCTTTTCTTTCAAACGTATATGTATCGATGATATAAATGATGAATGCAATAATTTATGTTAATCGCTTTGTTTAACTATTTAGATGAAGCAATCTTTAAATGATTGAATATCTATGTTTATTTTACAGAGTCATCTATATGCCTGTGAATAGATAAGGATTATTAAACGCTGTATTTTAAATGAATAAGTTGTTCCCAGGATTAGTATTAGTTTTCATATTTTTGTTGATAGAATAAGCTATCCGCCTATCATTAGAATAGACAACTCATCACCCATCCACCCCTTTTATTCATTATCGGGAAACTGGTCCCGTTATATCCAGTCGGAGCCACCATCCCAAACGGAAAAGGAGCTGTACTAAGGTCCGGACCGGGTGGTTATCCCCCAATGTTGTTGCAGCGATTTTCGAGGCATCAAAACTTTCTTAATGTACAAGCATCACAATCATTATGCACTTGTTTTAACATAGGAAGATCTATTACCATTTCCTTTTTCTGAAGTAACAACAAATCATTGTAGTTGATATGACCAAATCTTTGATGCCACAGCTCTTCTGTAGTCAAACTCGCTGCTGTCAAAGCTCGAATTGGTGCTGGTCTTACATCCAATTTGTACAGACCTCTTGTTCAAATTCCTGTAGCAATAGTCTTCATACCATCCAACAGATCTTTAATATAACAGTTAGATTTAAAAATTCAGCTTTAATATCTTGATCTGTAATCATGGATACAAAAATCAAGTTCTTTGTTACACCGGGAACATACATGACAATATGAATTTTTCTTACAGTACCATTAGGTAAAATGACATAAATTTTCCACACCCTTTGATCTGATGACTTCTGTCATCACCTAGGTAGATTTGTGCTCCTTCATTGATTTCTTTAAAATCTTTGAACCATTGCTTGTTCCCCATCATATGTGTTGATGCTCCTGAATCTACATACTAGATGTCTGCATCAACATTCTCATCAAAGTCTGCCATGAACAATCTGAAGTTCTACACATGATTGTCATTTGCGAGATGACCTGCATGTCGTTTCTACTTCTGCTGTTGTTCATGATATTTCTTCTTCATGCACTCCTTAGCGATATGACTAATCTTGCCGCAATAAAAACATTTAACTTCAGAGTTGTTTCTATTCAAATGCACCTTGAGTATGATTTGGTCTTTTCTATGAGTTTCCACCGTTTTGCTATTGCGGATTTCCTTTTCCTTTGAAGAAGTTCTTCTTTTCCATCAATGCAAGATTTTCACTCTCGGGCTTCATAGTCGATCTTCTTTATTCTTCTTGCATTAATATTCCTGTCAGTTCTTAAAACTTTGGGATTTTCTCTCTCGCATTTATCCCAGTGATAAACATTTGGTAGTCACACGGGGTCTTCACTCAATGAACCTCTGAAATATTGCATGCGTTCATGGCATATTAAACAATACCCCTAATTAGACTACATATTACAAAGTACATCTGAAAGTCACACTATTTAACCCCCTACCAATATGAACCCAATATACCTTCCCAATTAAAAAAACCCTACTTTCACTAGATATTGTAGATATCCATTTTTTCATTAACATTTCTTATACCCCTTTATATTTTTTCATTAACTTTGAGCTCCAATTTTTATACCTTCCAATATAAAAGCCCTTTACCCCCTATATATCCCCCAATATATTATGTCAATTTTTCGTCAATATATGTCCCCAAATAACCCACATGGTATGGTATTTCTCCCCTTGTGAATCCCCTGTGGGTAGTCATCGGTCACACCATTCATGGTAATTGTTACTAGATCTGTATCTGCAAGTGTTTCACCAATGTTTGCTAATTTATTCTTCAGATCTTTGATCCTCGCTATGAAGGAAGCAACTGTTTCATTTTCCTCCATCTTCAGGGATAAGATATTTCTCTTCAGGAATAGAAGACAATTTGTATTCCTGATCTCATACAAATCCTTCAAAATTCCCCAAATTTCGCTTGCTAATTTACATTCTCTGATATGTGGTATGATGCAGTGTTTCACTGACATCTTCAATAGCGTCCTTTTTTTACCTTCTCACTTCTCCCAATTTGGGATTGATGTTGATCTAGCTGCTATCTTTTGCTCATCTCCATTTGCAATCGTCCAAGCACTCTACACTTCTAGTAGAGTCTGCATCTTGAATTTCCAATTCGCATAATTGGAGCCATTGAGCTTGTTATGCTCATTCAAGTATGCTTCAATCATTTGATTATTCATCTTGGCGATTAAAAAAAATGACAGGTAAAAAATATATATATGTGAGATCTACCCTAGGTCTATGTCAAAGACAGAAATTGCTGATCTCCGCGAGTCCAATTTCTGGTATTTTCAATAGCCTCTAGCATTGGCTGATCCCTTGCAGTCTGCACGCCCTCTCCACACGGCCTCCAGGAAAGTCTCTAGCGCTCTCCACGACAGTCCTATGAGGAACCATGTATAGGGTCGTTGCAGCCTTCTCTCAATAGACCTCGGCCTCCACACATCCTTCTCTTGGCAGCAACCGCCAAGACACAACCCCCTTTTTTTTTGTTTGCACGGTCGGCGTGATTAGCCAACACGGATTCGTGATGGTTGGTGTGATTATCCAACATGGGTTCACAACGGTTGTCCAAAATAAATTGTGGGAGTGTCATAGTGGGATCAGAGAGATTTTTCCCCCAAACCACAATGATTTCACCTCAGGTGCGCGGGGCAAATCCTTCACACAGCATACAGGTTTCTCAGCCCTGTCACTCTAATACCATGTTAAAAAGTGATTTTTGAATTAATAAAAAACATCCATTGGTTAGCTCTACGACAGAGAGTCTGGCTTTGTAGAATGCTCTACATTGTCCATGAACATCACACATTAAATAGCACACACGGTTTTAGGGAAGTTAGAACCATACCCTAAGAAATAGAAACTATCTCCTATCCTGAGGTACCGTGAACCAATTCACTATTATAGGATATTCTCCATTGTCTCTAACAAGTTTTACATTTTACATGCCTTTCACTGTACGTTTTACCCCAATAAACCACCTTTCATGCTAATAAACTAAACTAGTAGCATTGGATCTTCCCGCGTTTAACTCTTCTATGTAATAATCAATAATGTTGACACCTAATCATCAGGATTGGGTGAATATAATGTAAATAAATAATAAGTAATATTAACAGTCATCGGTAGATGAAGTGAACAGGCTCTCCCTCATCTATATAATGAAGACCAACTTGAAGGAATAAGATATACGAATCAATTTTTTTTGAGGAGTTACTGCCTGGCCTGACATGGTATCAGAGCCAGCTCCCAAAATTAGTTGTAACTCCCTTCTCCCTATTTCTTGCAGTCTGTCCACTACCCCTGTGGAGTCTGCCTACTGTGCTCTCTGTCCACTGTCTACTGTGCTCTCTGTCCCCTCCACAGTTGCTGCCACTCTATAGTCGTTGCCACTGTCTAACACATAATCATTATCTGGTGTAGTTGCTGCCACTGTCTAACGCATAACCATTCCACCCTTCATTTTTTTTTTCTCAGTTACCCATGCGATATTGTCCACAACTACTCTGCGTTAAATGAACCCCTATGGTGAATGCCTAAAGAATGAAGCTCCAAATGAAATATCCTTTTTACCCTTCGAAACCTTGTTGAAGTTGTTGGGTCATCCTCAGATGATGGGAATTCTGTGTCTTCTAAAGAGCCAGCGAGGGCTCCGAACCGATGCCAATCTTGCAGGAAGCGTGTGGGATTGACGGGTTTCAAGTGTCGGTGTGGTTATGTTTTCTGTTCTTTGCACCGATATTCAGACAAGCATGGATGTTCGTTTGATTACAAGGAGGCTAGGCGTCAGGAGATCAAGAAATCTAATCCTGTGGTGAAAGCCAAAAAAATTCAGAAGATTTAGAGATCAGGTTATGTTTCGTAATTGCTTCGCCTTACCTTTCCAGAAACCTAATTCTATATCCACAGAATTTATGACTAAAGATCTAGGGGTACGATTTTTATTTTAAATTGATTTTACATGACAAGATACACTGATATGGTGATTTCATTGTAAACTAGTCCGACTTGGTATCCAATGTGTTGAAGTTTTTGGCACATAGAAAACTTGAACTCATTCATTCAGATTGATGTGGTCCAATTCCTTTTCCTTCTGCAAATGGAAATAAATATATGATGACATTTATTGATGACTACACCAGAATGTGTTGGGTTTATTTATTGAAGAACAAATCTGATGCTTTTCAAACATTCAAGAACTTTCATAATGGATTGAAAATGATGCAAAATATCATATTGGGTCTATTCGCACTGATAATGGAAAATAATACACATCAAATGAATTTGAAAACTATCTTCACCAACATGGGATCAAATGTCAAACAACTGTGCCTTATAATCCCCAACAGAATGGTGTAGCTGAAAGAATCAATGGGACAATCTTAAATATGGTACAATCCATGCTCTTCTTCAAAAATGTAAAGATAATGTTTTGGGCTGATGCTATTCTATGTGTTGCATACATAAAGAATAGATGTCCATCTAATGCTATTAGAAACAAGACGCCATATGAAATGTGGTATGGACATGTTCCTTCGGTAAATCATCTCAGGGTTTTTGGTTCCACCTATTATGCCTTGATACCAAAGGTACATAGAAACAAACTTGGTGCTAGAAGTCATAAATGTATCTTCCTGGGGTATTCAAACACCTCCAAAGCATATCATATCTATGATGAAGTAAATAAAAAGTTTTTGTATCTAGAGATGTAATTTTTCTTCAATCATCCAAAACTGACAATGTTGTTGAGCAGCAACATGATCGCTTGGATAGATTCACAGAAGCAAAATAATTTCAAGAATTTGATAATTAGATTCCACATCTTGAAGGGGGGATTCCTATACTAGATCAACATGTGGAATATTCTTCTGAAGAACACTCTCCCCTGCATGAAACTCCAACAACGGATGATGCTTTAAGTGATGTGATTGATAGAATTGGGAGACTCAACCTTGATTCAACTCAATCAGCGGAGCAGCCTGGACCATCTGAGAAAGGTCCCCCAAAGTGGCTGACAAAGACACTTGAAAGTGTTCATCCTGATGAGGTTGGAAAGACAGGAACTAGAAATTCAAACCAGAAAAATGGAGGTGATGTAGATGACTCTAATTCACCTGTTGATATGGATGTTTCTTATGATTGTGAATTGAACTTGTCTACAGATTTTGAACCAACTTCCTTCAAAGAAGCTGCTTCTCATGATGAATAGAAAGAAGTGATGCAAAAGGAGTATGATGCCCTCATAAAGAATGGCACTTGGAAGCTGGTTGATCCTCCATTAGGAACCAAACCAATTGGCTACGAGGGGGTCTACAAGAACAAGTATAACGCTGATGGCTCACTTGACAAGCACAAAGCTAGGCTTGTGGCAAAAGGTTTTGCACAGAAGGAAGGGGTTGATTATGAGGAGACATTTTCCCCCGTAGCAAAAAGGGCTTCCATCCAGACACTCTTTGCCCTAGCAGTTCAGAACGGTTGGAAAGTCCATCAAATGGATGTAAAAACTGCTTTCTTGAATGGAGATCTAAAAGAGAATGTTTTTATGTTCCAGCTTGAAGGATTTGCTATGAAAGGGCATGAACATAAAGTATGCAAATTGGTGAAGTCCTTGTATGGCCTCAAACAAGCACCATGAGCCTGGTACGAAAAACTAACTGAGCATCTTCTTAAACTCAATTTCAAACATTATGATCTTGATGATGCAACTTTATTTGTCAAGAAAGTTGGCAAAACAGTTGTATGTCTTGTGGTATATGTAGATGATCTTTTGATGACAGGGAACAATGAAAGCTACATTGCATCCATAAAGAAGGAA